>PVLD010007600.1:0-90204 GCA_004027595.1 Dinomys branickii
CTATATCTCTTCCCAAGGTGAGAGTCCAAGGATATAGATAAACCCAGGAGTACAGTTATTATCACAGGGAAGATAACTGACTGAGTGGTAGGGCAACGGAGATGAGGGAGGAGAAAAAACGAACTGATCAAAAGGGCCATCATCTGTGTAACCTGAGTAACAAAGATGAAGGTAACATTATGTAGGACAGCATCCAGAGTTAATTCCCTTCTATGTTCTCTATAATTCTGTATTTCCTCAGTCGTTTTTGTATTAGCAGAAACGAAGATAACTTTATATTATACAGCATCCAGTGCAAATTCCCTACTATCTTATCTATAATTTGGTATTTCCGTTAATGTTTTTGTGTTAACTAATGTGAAGATAACTATGTAATACAACATCCAGTTCTAATTCCCTACTATATTCTGTATAACTTTGTATTTTCTATATTGTTTATGGCTTTTCTGGTTCATATGTCTCCATTCTTTTGTCTTTAAAATAAAATAAAAAAAAATGACATGTTTCCCTACTAAACCATGTAAATATTTTATTTTGTCTTGACCCCTTGATTGAAGCTGAGACCATCTGTAGTCCTAGACTATCTAAATCTCAAACTAGAAGATTAATGAGGGGATCTGCCTTCAGCCTAGATCTAAGACTCTGCAGGAATTTCTAGGCCAGGAAGTCACAGGCTGCATAATCCTTTCTATAATCTTTCTAAGGACACAAGAAAACAATAAAAAAGTATCACTAAATAAAGCTTTTAGGACCAGGGATACAGCACAGCAGCACAGCACCTGCCTGGCAAGCGCAAGGTCCTGAGTTCAAGTCTCAGTACCAAATAAATAAATAAAAGCTTTTATTTCCATTAGATAAATGAATATATAAACAACAGCTTCTCTAAATAAGGCCATTTCAACTGGGAATTCTGTACATTATTTCTACCTCCTAAAGAGCAGGCAGGTAAATATCACACAGTGAAAGGCCACAGTGATCTTGTTAGAAATGGTGGGCATAAGCTCAATATCCTTCATTCTCATATAGCAAGAAGAGAAGAATATATGACTCGTGTGAAGCACAATGGGGCAGTGGTGGAAGGCGAGACTTCAACAAAAATATCTTCCAGAACACTAGTACTAAAAATTTTCAAGAAGCAGAAATAAAGGAACACAGTCCAAAAAGGTATTACTACAAATCCATATAAAGGGCTTGAAGTCTGAGATTTCCAAGAACAAGTGTAAAAGAGAATGAAGTCCAGCAGCAAGTACCAGAGACAGACACTTGAAGAATACTTAGTGAGACTGTAGCAGGAACTAAATCAGCAGAAGGAGATACCGGAATGATAAAAGAATAACATCAACGTGCTGGTTACAAAAGGTTAAGATGGCAAACTGTCAAGGACCCAGCAGAGAAGTCCTGGGAAATGAGAATTGATAAAATGTTAATGAATGTATCAATAAGAAAGCTAGAGAAGAGTTTCAGCAGAGTGGTGGGAAATTAGTGCAGAAATTAAGACAGCAAAAATGTGCCTCTAGTACAAGAACACTGGCAAAGCAACCAAGGGAAATGCCACAAAATTGCCAATACAATTAAAAAGAAATGTACCTAGACTTGTAAATAAACAAGCATTTCCTGCCAACTCATTTCATCTGTAGCCAAATACTGATTTCACCCCAGCTGTTCTCAGAATTTGCAAAAGAATGAATTAGTGAAGTGTGAATTAGCAAGCTTTTGAAAATTTATATTTTGATTTTTCACAACCCAGTTTTCCATTTTATTTAGGTAAGTCTCAAGAATCCTCTAATATGTTACATGCAATCAGGTATTAATTATAATTTATTATTATTATGATTATTATTTTGGTTATGATAATAGGAACATTTTGATTCCTTTTTAGATGGTTGACTTTCAGGATATGGCATTTTCAAGTAACATTTGGCATTGCAGTAGGCCCTTAACTTGCTGCTGGAAAAATCACAACTGAAGTTTCACAAATCTAGTCATAATTTATATTTGCTAAAACAAACCTTTGCTATTTAAAGTAGTTTTAGTTTCTAGCCACATCAAAATTTAATATTAATTTTAAACAAATCTATATTTTACTGTATATTGAGAAGCAACCACCTGTGAAGTAATATATATATATCTCATATATATAGATAGATATACCTGCCTATCTATGTCAGCTGATATATGTCTATATATATCATACATTTAAACAGATATATAATTTTTACAAATTCAAATGGACTATTCTTTGAACAGCTGATTTTGTTATATCACCAATGTATAAGGTCAAACTGACCCTGTTGAATCCCTTGTGCTTACCCTCTCTCAAGCCGTGTAGGAATACAGTATAGCTTTCATTTCTTTCATCATATTTTTTTTAAGAAGCAGCAGACCCACAGTGTTTGTTTTAAACCTTCCTGATACAGTTGGTTAGTTTTCTACTGTGACTCTTTCCTCCTCAGAATCTGTAAGTATTGCACCTCTAAGAAATTAGTGCAGGATTGGTTTGCCTCTAAAAGTGATTGCAAACTCCACTCCCGAATGTGGGCAAGCATATTGCACAAGTCAGGGCTCACATATTACAGCCTTTGGAGTTGTGTTTGTAAATGAAGCCTCTGGTGGAACACGGCCATACCACCGCCATTCATGGATACATTATGTGTGGCAGCTCTCCAGCTCCAACAGCATAGCTGAGTAGCTGAAGGACTCTGATATCATCAGTGCCCTACAAATTTATTCCTTGACCCCTGATGTCAATGAGCAGCCTAGATATAAACAGAAGTGAGGAGTAAGGATTGTGGTGATTGGTGACACTACTACAGTGCATCTCAAGCACCTACTGATTATGATCTTGTAGAAAAGCATTTATTCTACATTCAATATTTGGAAAAAGCAGGGCTGGGGGTATAGCTCAGTGGCATAAGTGCTTGCCTGGCAAGTGCAAGGTCCTGAGTTCGATCCCCGGTACCGGAAAAAAAAAAAATTGGAAAAAGCAGTAAGTGCAGATTTCATGTGAATTTTTGTCAGTTTTACACTCTAGCTACTAATCCATTTCTTTTTTCCTAAATGAATGAGATAACACTGTAAAGTCAACAGATCTACCTACTGCCTGGATCTACAAGTTTGCACTCTGAAACAACCCTTATGTCCCTGTGGCATTCCATCAGTAGTTGAGTTTCTCACTTTACACTTTCAAGCTGTTGACCAACCACTCTAAAAGCACAGACAAAATACCACCTGTTGATTAAATAAAGCAGGATTCTTGCTTCACCTCCAGTAGAGGAAGCAAAGGTAGACTTTCTATGTTTAAAAAGGGAAGAGGGAAGCAAGATATTTGTAGAATTTTGAGTGCAGAGGGGAATCTACTTTAAGAGGGGAGAGTGACAGCCTGATTGGTATTTGTGGCATAAGAACTTTGAGATTGGCATAATGAAAATTTGTAACATCTTAATTTAGGAATAGTAAATATGACAGAGAAAGGCTTCAGATGTAAAAATGAAAGAGTAAACCATTGTTTTGATAAACCTTGTTGTAAGAACCATTGCCACCCAAGTGGGGGATGTATTTTGATAGTGGGTGGTTGAGTAGTCTATTATTTGGATAAATGGATTTGAAGTAAGTTCTTGAAACAACTAATGAAGTTATTTTATCTTCTTGGGCAAGATTTTCCTGTGATAATAATGTACTATTGGCCTGACAGTTATAGATGGCTTTGACTCTCAGATTCCCCTTCTCCCCGAATTAGAGAGTACAACATTAATTATGAGAATATGATCATTCAAGTTGGCACTGATATATGAGGTATTACGGTAGTACAAAAGTTTTAGGAGATGGCAGTTTCAACTTCTAATAAGTGGTAGGTCTTCCTGTACTCACAAGGTGGAAGAATAGCAAGACAGCAGTTGGGCCACATCAGCATCTAAGCAGTCCCAGAGAGGAGCTCTGCAAACAAATCCTCCAAGAACGACTCTGATCAAAGGTTGGTTGCAGTGCGGTTCTCAGCCTGAAAGCAAAGTGTCCAAAGTACCAAAGGCAAGTAAAAGAACAGACCCCAGCCCCATTCAAAGAAATCACAGGCACAGAAATAAAGTTACTATCCGTACCGTATAATCTGTGATTTCTTGATTGCTTGCTTTCTAGGTCATTTTTAAAAGATTAAAGATTCCAGAGAGGTCTGAAGAAATATAAATATAACAGCCTTCCTTTAAATTTATGTACGTTTGCCTGAAAGAGACCATATTATACCCAAAGATATTCTGCTCTAAATTACCATCTGTTTAATTCCATAGTCCTCTCTAGTGGAGAGTTTTATAGCCATGTGGCATTGTCCCACTCCCTAGCTACCCTTTGAACCATAGCATGGATCAGGCCTCTACATTTTGGTCACTTAAATGCCAGCAAGCTTGAGGTTTGGACAAAGCTATTGTAGAATTCCCCTTGAATGATCAGAGTTTTCTCAAAAGAAGAACCAGGGTGTTTTTTTTTTTTTTTCCATTTTGTTTCATTTTGTTTCTCTTTTAAATTAAAAATTCAATATTCTTTCCTTTAGCAAAGGGAAACGGATGGATCAAAATGCAGCCTGGGTCATATTAAGGAGAATCTTGAGGGTGTTTAGTTTCCTGCAGTGACAAATCTATTTCTTCTTTTGTAGGTTGCACCACTTGACTTTTGTTCTATATCAGTCATCTAAGGTCAATGAATGATCTGTTGTCCACCAAAATTTGCACATACATATGCAGTTTGTAGTTCTTACTTCTCCAGTTATCACTGAGTTATTCCTGGTGGTGTGTTTGCACTAGGAGTCCCAGGCTTGTCCATCTGTAAGTGCTGATTTCAAGACCAGGCTCCAAGTTCGCACTTACAGTCACAGCCTCACTTGTTTATCTCTAAGCAGGACCACTGTACACTTGGTGAGTGGATCATCTCAGGAATTTTCACCTCAGGCCCTTGAGTTTTGAGTCTCTAGTCTGGAGGTTGTCATCAGATCCTGATTTCTGGTCCAGACTTTTTCTCATAAGTTATACCTGCTTTGGATGGGGTGTCACTTCCTGTCAGAATTCACAGCAGCCCAACTCTATCGAAGATAGTACTAATATAGCAATTTAACAGGGAATATAACAATATTAATCATTATTTGTGAGTCTCAAGATGACTAGGATCCTCCTGAGAGGTTCCGTGACTGCTGTGGAACTGTACCAAACTTCTTCCTACAAACCAGTCCTCTGCAGAGAGCAGAATTTAGAGATGTCTCTGTCAGGCAGCAGAGCCTTGCTGCACCCTTGCTCAAAAGTCGGATGTACACACCTTAATTTGCATAACTAAGGACATTTTCCCAGGTGATATGGGACGAGGCAAAGGCAGCGTACTCTGAAATGAATCCATTTGCATGCCAAGAAAAAGCGCTTTTATCCACTACAAGCTTGACATACACTTTTCCCGGTGTAAAATACATTTGTTTACAGGAAAATATTTTTATAATTAATTTTTAAAGTGGTTGGTTATAGTGATATTGCAATCAATTCTCTTTGGTTTTGTCAGCTGCCAATAACAATACGGTCTCTTTATTGCTATTAGCACCCCGTTTCTTTCTTCTTATCTAACTGAACTGGCTTTTTCACATCAATGTTAAAGGCTACCTTGGACATCGCCACCCTATTTTTAAAAATATTTTTGTCTATTTTTAAATTTAATAGGAATGTTTGTGTGTTTTACCTTAAAGGTGACACTGGCACTGTTTGAAATGATTTCATGGGGTTTTGTTTTTTGTTTTGTTTTGCTTATTTGTGTGTGTGTGTGTGTGTGTGTGTGTGTGTGTGCATGTATGCATGCGCACATGTGTATGGGTTTCCAGGGATTAAACCTGGAGACTTGAACATGCTAGGCAAGTGCTTTACCACAGAGGTCCACCCTCAGCCCAACCTAGTTTCTCTGTTGTGCTTTTAGTAAAAGAACAATTGTTTTCACTATGTTCGTTTTCTTATAACGAAGCCTTCTTAATCATGCTATGTTAGTCTTTCAATTTCCAGTGAGATTCTCTGAGCTTATTTTTTAATTTAGCTTTTCATCAAGATTAATAAGCTAAATTTGATAAATTTTTTACTCTCTATGCTATCTTATGAAATTTATTGTCTTCTGTAAAATAAAAATGATTTTAATGTTTATGACCTACAGATTACACTAGAAAAATGAATTACTTAAAGTTTTGAAAGAATTAACCAATGAAACACACAGGTTGCTTTTTTCTATTTTTTCGACTGTCTTTTAATTTTAGAAAGGAGTTTTCAATATCATTCTCAAGTGTTTTCAAGGTTATTGTCCTATTTTTTTCTTACTGCATAAAGTCAGTTTTGATATTCTCTTTTAAAAATAATCACCTTTTCCTGAGGTTTTAATTCATTTGCATAATGTTGTAAAGAAACATTCTCTCATTTTAAAAATTATTCACTCTATCTGTGAGTAGCTCACTTCTCATTTCTAATTCTGTGTTTGTGCTTACTCCTAGTTTTTCTTGATTAAAATATGTTATGATGTCTGCAGTTTACTTTTAATATACTTCAACATAAACAGTGTGGCACTGGGTATGCATTAGCTTAACTTATACCTAAGGTAAAAAATATCTGTAGGCTTAATCATAAATTCACAGGCCAGGACTGGTGATCTACAATTCTAGTCATGGAAAGTCCCTTTGAGATTTGACTACTGGAAGTGTTTCAGCTCTTTATGTGTCAGTTACACCAGGAGCTTTTGGAATAAACATAATTAATGTCATAGAATTTTCACCAAGAAAATGAGTTGACTTTTAATCTATAGTTTTAAAAATGCCATGGTGGTCACTGCCTGCTGACTTGGGTTACAGTCAGGACAGATGGATTACCTTGAGCATATTGAAGACCTTTTCCTTTATGGTAGAACATTTCCGAAGATGTCCATCATTAGCATCTTTCCTTCTTGTATGTACATGCTGCTCTTTCATTAATACTGACTTACTAATAATGAATATTCTCCCTGTTTATATATTTAGAGATATCTTAATTTTTCCTTCTTTATGGATAATTTTGATGACTATAAAAGTCACAGCTGATAGGTTTTAATTATTATTTTGTTTTAGATCAGCACTTTAGAAATGTCATCACACTCCTTCAGGCTTCCATTCACTTTTATGATTTCTATCACTTTGTTCTTATTGATCTGGAATATCCAAGATGTTTACCCATGAGGCTAGAAGTTGGCATTATCTCTTGGCTGGAAATTTAGGTCAGACAATGACTAGAACAACCAGCTTTTAGGTTTAGCTCTCGGTTGTGTTCATTTCCTATTTTCTATCTCATTACAATTTTTGTTTTTACTTTCTTGAATTTTCTTAAAATTTTAAAATCTTGCTTTCCAAGCTAGGTTTCATTCAACACTTACTCCATTATTCTTATATTCTATTTAGTAAAACAAATGTTTAAACAATAATTTTAGAATAATCAAATAAGTCAAATGCTGATATTTATGCATTTATTATTTTTTGGTTTTTAAACAATACTAATTGCTATCTTAACTACTCTTATGGCTTGTGTCTGGATGTCCCCCCAAAGTCTCATGTAGTCATGGAGTAGGTTTTGAGAGTTCATGATTGATCCATGATCCAAGGCTGGGATGATGGGTGTGAGTGCTGCATTCACCCTGGGGTGAGTACTTTGCATGTGTAAGGGAGAGAAAGAGGCTGCTTGCTGCTGCTCCTTGTGCTCTTGCTATTTGCTGTTCTGCCGCCATGAACTGTTGCCCTCTGCCATGTGCCACTCTGCCTTGGAGCCAGCCAAGTATGGACTGAAACCTCCACAGACTGTGAGCTATATAAACCTTTCCTTCCTTAATTTTGAATGTCAGGTATTTTGCCTCAGTAGTGAGAGAAAAGTAACCAAGACCACTACCACTTACAAATTTCAAAGTGGTTGTTTTTGTGGGGTTTTGTTGTTGTTATTTTATTAGTAACTTCTAGTTTGATTGCACTCAACTTAGAGAAAATATCCAATCTCATTACAACTTTTGGAAGTTATTATGCTTTCTAGGATATATATGCACATCTGTATCCCAATAGAATAATAATTTACATATATATGTATGTATGTAAATATGTTTATAAAGGCATAAACAGTTCTATCCCCCCCCAAAACCAAAGGAACATGTGTATGTGTTCTATTGATGGATTTTTTTTCCCCATAGTTCTTTTTAGTGCATACTGATCATATAAATGAATGGATTTTATTCTGGCAAGTTTTTACATGCACATAACATACTTTAAACATGCTCCCTATTCCCATCTGCCCTCATAGTTTCATATACTTTTGGATAGATTCAATGCACATAATATATTTTGATTTTTTTGTCAACAAATCAGAGTCTGAGATGTAGATGTATACGATCACCTTCTTAATCCTGCTTATCCTTCCTTATTCCTCATTCCTCACTGTGTGTGTGTGTGTGTGTGTGTGTGTGTGTGTGTGTGTGTGTATTTTATCTGTCAACAGCAGAGAAGTGTGTTTATGTCACCTTCTCTTTCTATTTCCTGTAATTTTGCTTTGTGCTTTTGATGATATGTTAGGAGCAATACACAGATTCAAGACGCTCATATGCTCCTTGTGAATTACATCTGTTTTTATCAGAAAGTGTCAGTTTGTAGCTTTAAAGCTGTACCTTGCACTCAGTCATGTCTATCTGATGTGAATGTGACAGTCCCTGATTACCTTTGCGCTTTAGCTCTTATCTTTCTAATATCAACTGTTGTGAATGAGGGGCTGTTCACACTTGTCTTTGTCATCCTGACCCTTCATGCTCCACGTTAGTGCTCAGAGATGTGCGTGTGCATCTGAATTTATTGGTGGTTTCAGTTCCTTGACAGTAAACAAATGGATTTGTGATCTCAGAGGAGGAAATGAAAAACAAAGGCAAGACATGGTGGTCATCACTGTTCTGAGAGAAACACAAAAATACAACTCTCCATGTAGTATCTTTTCCCTGACATTCTTCAACTGTTATTCCTGCTCTTCCATCCAAAAATCCACACTTTCCTAAGCTTATTTCTTACCTCAGGCCTTCACACTGCTTACTTCCTCCGTGCTTTTGGGAAACACCAAGCTCTAGCAGATTTTCTTTTTGCTCTTCCTCAAACTATTTCATCCCCTCTGTTTTCTCACGCCATAATGATGATCATGGTCCCCAAAAGTATGTCTCCAGACCCAAACTGTCACAGCAACTGTAGGTTTATGTTCTCATTCTTTGCTTCCCAGCACCCAAATCTGCTCTTTTCTCTGTTGCCCTGTTGCTAATTTCATCTAGATATTCTGTCATATCCAAACCTTAAAACTCACCCCAGTCTTCTTCCTTTCACTTACTCTTTACTTCTACTTGATCACCAAATCTAATAAAGGCTGGTTCCTAAAAATCTCAAAACCCAACATCTATTTTTTTCCTGGCTGTCAAGCAGGTGTTGGGGAATTTTTTTTTCTCATTCCATTAAAATGACATTTTAAAATGCAAATTTTTATACCCCATAACCATACATGAAATGATTTTATGGCTTAGCCTCATTGTACACTGTCAGTGGGAGTGTGAGTTGGTAGAACTATGTGTTCATCAGCTTTCCATGTTCATGACAAAATAGACGACATGAGCAATTCACAGAAAGGTTTATCTTGGCTGACAGTTTCAGAAGCTTTAGCCCCTGGTTGGCTGACTCCCAGTAACTACTTCTTTCCACCACCGTGCGCCCCATCCAGCTAGGAACTCACCCATGGATGAATTCATTCATGAGATCGGTGCCCTCATGATCCCATCACTTCTTCAGACCCTGGCTCTGAACAATGCTGCCCTGGGATCAAGTCTTCAACCCTGAAGACTATTTCCTATTTAAACCATATCAGTGTGTTTTGGAAAACAGTATGGAGGTTCCTGTGGAGAAGGGCATCCTTTAGTTAATCTTTCAATGTATTGCCTTAGGTATAACCAGACCTAGGTTGTTGTGTTCTGGAGGAAGTCTAACAAACAGCTTTGTAAGTGTTATGTAGAAAAGGAATGTTGACAGGGTGGCTATCTAGTCAAGTCTCATACCTGTGGTAATTGAATTGTATTGTTCTTGCTAAAACAGTTACTGTCCACCTGGTGGCCCAGGTGCCTCTTTTGTTTTATCTCAATAAAAGGTTATGGAAAAGGTGATTCAGGGCTGCAGACAGGAGAACTGTAAGCCCCTTGATTCCCAGGACATTCTCTCGTGTATTTCTTTTTCTTTTAACTTTTTATTCATCCGTGGGTACCTCGTTTTTGGGACCTGTTCACCCTGGACAGAAATGGAAATTAAACCAACAGGTTCCTAAAAAAATTAAAAATACAACAACTCTATGACCAAGTTATAGTACTTTAGACACATATCCTCGGGGGATGAAATCAATACCTTGAGATATCTACATTCCTATGTTCATTGCAGAATTGTTCATATTAGTCATTGCAGAAAGACTCTAATGTCCATCAACACAGGAATGGATAAAGTAATGTGTAAATATGCTGTACGATATGACATATGAATGAACATGAAAGACAATATATTAATGAAATAAGACAGACACAGAAAGACTATATATTCTCATCCTATGCGGAATGTACAGTGGTGCTGTGACCCACGCAGCCAGAGGGGTCCTGAGAGGGGGCAATAGGAGAAAAGCAAAAAACTAGACACATACTAAAAGGAAAGTTTGTACTGGTTGCAACTGGACCTGTGATGAAGAGGCAGCACCAACCCAGCACAGTCAGCCTTTTTATTTATACCCAGTAAAAAGGGGGGAAGTGCACAACAGGGCTGAAAGTGCAAGGTCTCAGTGTTTTGCTGAGAACCCTAAAAGCAAAACATTTCCAGAGCTATCTGCGTTCCAGTTAACATAGAAGAATGCCAAGGCCAGACACCTGCTGAACTGGCCTTGGTCGAGTCCCCAAAACTTGTTTACACGGTTCACTTCTGGAGTTCTGTGTTCTTGCAGCTAGCCTGGGTCTAGCCACAAATATGAGGTCAGTCTCCAGCAGCTCAGCTGCTCCCCACAACAATAGTTAAACCTATAGAAGCAGAAACATGAAACATGAATGGTGACTGCCAGGGAATACAGGATAGGAGAAATGGGGAAATATTGCTTGAAAGATACATATCTCAGTCATAAGGTTAACAAGTTCTGGGGATCTAACGTACAACATTGGTAGTAATGGATGTGTTAATTTGACTGTGGGCCTTATTACACAATGTACACATATACCAAATACTGTATTGTACATTGGATATATTCAAATTTGTGGATTAAGTACCTTAAAATAAGAAAGTCTTCTATGGCTTTGTATGAAATAACATGTTTTCTTTGTCACAGTGGACTTCTCTGTGCACCTGGAATAAGGGACGCTATCTCCTGCCTCAGGGAACATTCAAGGAGTGTTCTTCTCTCTTAGGCTTTAGCCCGTCATCCTTTCAAGCTTCCACAAAGCTTAACGCCCCCAAAACTCTGCATGGACCACATTTGATCTTTGTGGACACAGCTCCCAGATGGACTCATCATATCTCATACTGCGTGTTTTGTATCTTTCTCGCCCTGTGGGGCCCTTGAGGGTAGGGAGAAATCTTGTCATTATGTTCCTACAGACTGTCATATTGTTGGATGTGCGGGGCAGTTAATAAACAGTCATTAGCTACAGGAGAATGAATTGAAGGTAACTGAGATGACGAGATAGAAGGTACACACATTTCATTATTCTGTTTGTTTTATTGTTTCTCTTGTTATTTTAAATTCATGAAAGATTATTTATTCCAACACACACAGAACTTACTGTTTCCATCGTGAAAATAATCTCCTCTTCTTCAAATTAGAAAATTACTGCGGATGTCACAGGGTCCTTCTATTATTCTCCATTATTCCTCGGCTTCTACTTTTATATGAAACAATTAATAGACTTCTAAGATATTACCAGGTATTTCTATCATGTTGTCTGATGATTTCTAGTAATTTCAAACGTGTGCATATTCTGGGTAACATGCTTTGAGGTCTTATTATAAGAGACTTGCATCCTTGACAATTTATTCTTGGCAGCTCCGTAAAATTAATCAAGCATATTTTCAAACAGGCACCTTACTGACAAATAACTTTTGCCAAGAGACAGTTATACTTGAAGCTATTTTAATGAGTGTAAAAATGAAATAGCTGTATTTCCTTTTTTTTTTCTAAGAGTAAAAAAAGGCACTGGGTATTAGAAAATGTATAAAAGGAGCAAACTGTGCTGATGGACTTTTTATTGTTATTCTTATTAAGAGAAGGAAGTATGCAGAGATACGGATGAGCTTATTTATAGAAATGTCAAAAATGAGTTTCAACACATGCTAACAACCCTTTTCTTTGCAACTACTCGGGCTGGCTTTTATAGTGTGGTTTGACATTTTCCCCTGAAGCTGTCTCTTTTTTGGGATATATAAAGTATAATAGAATTAGACGTTCTGTTTAAAAATAGATGATATGTAAAGGTTTTGTCACTGCCCTTGCCCATGGACTCGATTTAAAGGTGTAATAGTCTTTGGTCATTTCTAAGCCTCCCCAAATCTTAGGAAAGGAAATGAAGAATATCCACATAAAATAATACTGCCAAACGCCAGTTTCATCCTAGCTACAAATGTCATAGAGAGTCACAAAACAATGAAAACTGGGTTTATTTTCGAAGTCCAAACATTGAATGTTTGTTAGGTTTGGGAGTTCAAGAAGGTCAAATTTCCATCTCTACCTAGTCAAATAATATTTCTGTGGTTATAGAAGTTGCTTTCCAATGGTGATTCTCCAAAGCCTGAGCATCTTACAGAGGTGCTTCAGCTGTGAAGGAGATTAGTATCTGGCGCTCCTTACATCCTGCTGTTTTCTCAGGGACACCATGTCTGTTGTCACTCCAGCGTCAGGTTGTATGCATGATTTGTTGGACACATGGTTTGATGATCATATCACTGAAAAATGAATATGACTAACTTTTAAAGATGAAATCCAAATCCTCCCATCTCCCACTAGCTGGCTCCTTCTGATACTTCAAAATTTTTCCTATGATTGGCCAGCACAGGACTTCCAATCTAAATTAACCTCTAATGGTATCCTGAATCTAGCATGTATATGAACTCATCGGCTCTTCTCCATCGTTTATGATTTTTTCTTAAGTTAAATGGGTCTATCTATTGTTTCAACTACAGAGTATAAGAGCTCTCTAAGAACTCTAGTAGCCACAGCCCTTGGTGAAACGTATCTTCAAACCTTCATGACTCAAGGTAATCTTAATGGATGCAAGAGCCTCAGTGTTACCAGAGAACTTACAGGAAATACAAAGGCTCTTCTTCAGCTGCAGACCTCATATCAGAATTGCATCATGATAAGATCTTGAGTAGTTCATGAATCACATGTACATTAAAATTTGAATATTCAAAGTACAAATAAAAATAGCTTTTCAATATGTAGTATAAACTTGAAACCTAGTATATAAACCTATAGTTTTATTAACTTTTGGTTTATTTAACAACTATTTGAATTTCTCTTATTTAGCGTGGTCAAAGTCATTTAGTTCTCAATCTCCTGTCTCTGTCTCTCTGTTTTCCTGTCTTTCTATCTCTGTCTCTGTCTCTGTCCCTTTCTGTCTCTCTCTCCTCCAGACTCCTCTTTAGCCCTCCTCTTTCTCCCTTCCTACTCTCTTTGATTCCCCCTCTTTTCCTGGATTTTCTCTATATGGAGAGACTAAAATCCATTCAACTCATTTGTCTACCCTTTCAAAGTAAATGGAGAAGGCAAGAAATTATGTGAGCATTTTTAGTAAACACTGATAACTTATTTTGAAATAGGGTTTGTATATATTCACAGGAAGTTTCAGAAGAATGTGCAGGAAGGTACTGTATCCTATTTACTCTTCTTTTCTCTCATGGTAATGTTCTACACTACGGTAGTATAATTTCAAAACTAGGAAATTTTATTGGTAGATATTTCACCAGCTATCCATACAGTGTGTGTGTGTGTGTGTGTGTGTGTGTGTTTAGTTCTATGCAATTTTGTGACATGTAGATTTGTATAATCATCACAGTCAAGATACTTACCTATCTCATCAGCACAAGACCCCCCCCTGCAATCCCTTTATAGCCTTATCCATTCTCCCTCATTCTTAACCCCTGAGAACCATTCTTTGGCTCTATCTCTCCAGAATTCTGCTTTGTAATGAATGTTATATTGAATGCACTCACATACTATGTGACTTTTTCAGATGGGCTTTCTCATTCACATAACTCCCTTGAGATTCAAACTGTGCTGTGTATAAGGCGATGTGCTCCCTCATGTTACTGAGGAGTATTTCATGTGTGACAGTTCATTTTTTTTTTTTCTTCACCTAGTGAAGGACATTAGGTTATTTCTAATTTGGGGTATAAAGGAAAAAGGTGACCTCTTGGTTATGAGTAATACTACCATTTGGGGAAACTGGTCAAAGGACACATAGGGTCTCTGCATTATTTCATAGAGTTGTATCTGAATCTAATGATTAACATTTTTACAAGGCAAGAGAAGATTAAAGCTAAGAAGCTATTGAAACAGATTCACTACATCATTCATGTGTTCCATGTACATTTGTTTAGCATCCATTTTCTGCCAAGCAGTATTTGAGACACTACCAACATAAGAAACTCCAGGTCTTTAAGGGAGCTTATCTTCTAGTGGGAGCAGCATACAGTAAGATAGGAAAATTATATAGTGCTACTAAGAACAATTACTACCACAGAGAATAGTGAGAAATGGAAAAAGGTAGAGCAGCCAGGGCAGGCTGCACTGAGAGGGAACAGTTGAGTAAAGAAGGAAGGAAATGAAAAAGCAACTTGTACAGAATCCCAAGGGAGATTTAGGCTGAGAAAAGTTCTGTTTTTGGTATATCCAAGAAACAACTGGAAGCCTCCTATTGCCAAAACAATGAGTAGGGGTGAATGCAGGGAATCTGGCATAAAGGTCATGGGGCAAAGATGGGAAGGGAAAGATGGATGTTTAGGAACTTTAAGCCATGGTGATCATTTTGGTTGGTATTTTGAGATGAGAAGCACTCCATGGGCTTAACCAGAGAAGTGCCTAGAGGGGACTGAGCCTGCACCCAGATCATTCTTTTTTCTGTGTTCAGAGTAGACTGTAGAAAAGCAAAGATGCAAACAAGGAGACCAGTCATGATCCTATTAAAATAATCCAGACCAAGAAGTAAAGTAATAGTGACAAAGGTGAGAAGTCCTCAGACTCCAGACACAGCACTTTAAGAAAAAGGCAAGGAAATTGCTGATGTACTGGACGTATGGTGTAAGAAGCCAACAAGAGCAAAGCAAGAGCTCTTTAGTATCAGTTCTCTCCAGCAGGACTTGACTTGGGCTGACTGAATCCACCCACAGAAGTCTTCCAGGCCTCTCTCCTGTCAGTGTATGGCAACTGCTCTTCCTCCTGGGGTGTCTATTTTGGTCCCTGTTATGGTTAATATCTCATATCAACTTGAGGAATCTAGAATCTTAACTAAGTAACTCAGCAGTTCTATGTCCTGGAGTGAAAAGGACATGGCTTTCCTGCTCTAGGATGCTGTTCATTGTGTCAACTTGAGAAGTTTAAAAGGTCAACCTTAAACTTGAAAGCCATTCAGCAAGGAGCCAAGGTCTTTACTTTGTCAACATCCTCAGCTTGTGGAACAGAAGAGCACAGAGATGGTGTGGGTGTGGGCAGAGAGCTGATATACAAGATAAGGAGGGAAAAGAGGCTTGCTTTGCCCCTTTTTGTTCTTGCTTCTTTTGCTGTCTCCTGCCACCATAAACCATTGCCCTCTGCCATGCACCACGCTGCCTTGAAGCCAGCCAAGTATGGACTGAAACCTCCACCAACTGTGAGCAAATAAACCTTTCCTTCCTTAATTTTGGGGGTCAGATATTTTGTCTGAGCAATGAGAGAAAAGTAGCCAAGACAGTCCCTAAATGCCCTCTTTTCATCTTTAAAAGTCATTTTATTATACTCTTCCTCAAATTATGCTAATATGAGAGCGCTGCTTCCTGCTAGAATCACAACTAACAAAAACAATTTACCAGATAGAGTTTAAGGGACTTGGTGATGAATTTTTGTGGAATGTGGGTGAGAAGTCAAGCAGAAGAGGTTCTTTTGATTTATAAACTTAGTCCTTTCCATGATTCTAGGGATGGTGGCCATGTTTGTGTTTGCATGGGGAGCATACTTGCAGTCATGTTCATCACCTGATGTGGAGTTTGAAAATGGAAATGAAATTTTCCAGACATTTCTGTTTGCAAACCAAATTGTTCATGAACAGATATGTTTGCAAACAGAAGTATTACTGTACCTTGCTTGCCTGAATTATGCCTTTACTTTTACAAGGAAATATGCCTGCTAGCTTATTATACAACAGAACTTACAAATCAGTTGACATGTTAACTATTACAGTTATGTATCCTCATGCCTATAAATCTTATAAAAACCTGACCGTTAGAATTTCACACACAGTCAAAGTAATCAGTGATCAGTTGGGACAGACTTGCTAACAACCCAGGCCCCCGAATTTTGTAAAATGTCACTGAGATATTTTTGTGAATATTAGCCTTCCTACTGTAGAGAATGAAAGCATAAAAATAAATTGAGCTCTCCAAAAGTTATTAATACACTGGACCTATAATGCTTGGACAGGACTAAACTAAACACAAATCTGTTAAGAAAAGTAAAGAGTGATCAGGATAACAACAAGGAGATTCAAAACTGAAATGGAAAAATCTTCTGAAGAGTGTGATGCGAGTCAATTTTTAGAAAAGGTGGACAATATAAAATGGCACAAACAAAGGAAGCAAGATCTCCATAAATATAAAGGTAATGATGATGATTACAAGGTTCTATAAACTTTAAAAGTAAAACCACATAAAGAGAAAAAAATGTATGAACATACAGGAAGTCCAGGAATGCACCACATGTTATATATGCCTGAGTTCTGTTTTTCTTACACCTAGAGCTCTAACTTTTGAAGTTTTTATCACTTAATTTCTCAAACCTTTCATTGCCACTCCATCCCTTTCAAAATGGCTTTCTCAGTGTTGATGCTATGAAACTCAGTACTGCAAAACTTAAAATGATTAATAAAATGTGTCCTAATTATTACTGAGCAATTTTTACAGATTTTGCATTGATATGTCTTCTCAATACATAATGATTCCACACGACACATCTCTGTTGATTCTACTATGTCTAGAGTTGGTGGGATCGTTTAGGCATCAAAAACTCAGGACTTGCATCTACAGAAGAATAAATTTGCACTCTTATATTCTTCCAAGGGAGACAGGGAACAAAACTGACTGCTGCGGATAACGTTAAAAGGGATTGTTGAAAAGACAGTGGATACCACACAAATTTATCGGGTAGGCCAGAGAATCTAATTCAAAGCTAAGCACTCAGAAATGATGGCTGCACTTTCGCTGCAAGGCTAACTCCATGGCCACGGCCTCCACCAAAACCTAAGTGCTCTTGTTAGCACCGCTGATGGAAAATAAATAGAACCCACTGCAAATAAGTCTGCTGGCAGCATCAATAGTAAAATGCCAAGAATTTGGCCTTACAACTACTTGTTCCAACAAAATAGCTTCCACATGGAGTTACCTTTTACAGGATGCCCTTGCCCAAATGGGAGAAAGGGAAGTATATTAGTCTGTTCTGGCTGCCGTAACGAAATACCATATGCTGCGTAGCTGCACCTACATATATTTATGTTCTCCTGCTCCTGAAAGCTGGAAAGGACACATGCCTAGTACCTGGATATGAAGTAAACCGGAAAGGTTGAATTTTATAGGAAATTCCTGCAATACAGAGCAGTAATGATATTTTGGTCAACAGTAGGCTGCACCTAAGAGGATATTCCAATAAGATTATATTAACAGGCCAGAGATTTAGCTCTGTGGCATAAGTGCCTCCTTGGCAAGCAGGTCTTGCTTTCAATTCCTGGTAACAAAAAAAAGTAAATAAGGGCCGGGGATATAGCTCAGTGGCACAAGCGCCTTCCTGGAAAGAACAAGGTCCTGAGTTCAATTCCCAGTACCCAAAAAAAAGATTATATTGACAAGTGAGGGCAGCTAAGTTGGTGTGAATTCACTGTGATGTTAGCATATGCTAAGACAAAACTGTCTAAAAATGCCTTTCTCAGGACATGCTCCCCTAAAGTGACATAGAGCTGTAATAAAGTTGAAGGGACACTGAGTAGAGAAAGAACATGAACAAATGCCCCATGCATTTGCTAATTAGAATTTTAAAAAACAATATGCTGAACTATCATCTTCATCAAACAAAGCTCTTTATTGGAAAAATGTAGCATATAACCTAGATAACTGATGCTCAAATGTATAATGATGTATAAATGAGACCTAGAAAAAAATCAAATCATTACAGATGTTTGGTTCTTATAAATAAGAACAGTGTTGAAGAAAGGGAGAGAAAGAGACGGAAGGCAGGAAGGGGGCAGTGCGAGGTGAAGTTGTACTTGGCTTAGTGGAAATGCAGATAAATTTTCTCCCTGCTAATAAAAATTTCTGCCAAAAATTTTAGAGAGAATTTTTTAAACAGTGATAATTAGTATGGTATAATGGTCTCTTTTATATTCCACAGAAATATTTATTCAAGTAATTTTTCCTTATTAGAAAGTACAGAAAAGTAGCCCTAAAAGATGTAACTCTAAACTTTCTTTTTCTAAAATAGCACTGAAAGCTCACAGTTTTGATTTGTTTCCAAAGTTTCCCAGGAATAAAATTAATCAGGCGGATGAGAAAAATTCTAACCTGCTTTTGGAAGGGAGGGAAAAAACATACCTGTGTCTCTGAAAATCAGAAGGTTTCAGGCAGAAATAGCTTCTGCAAGAACCCAGGGAGAAGAACACTGGCGAAGGACCCTTGGCAGTGGATGCTGCCTGCTGACCGGAGTCCCACAGTCATCCCTCACTGACTTGACCACTGGGAACGAGTGTCTCCTGAGAAAGAGTAAATAACAAATCACCAGGCACCGGAAGTGACTCAGAAGCTCCGGTACAATCTATTCTAATTTGGAAGCACAGTAGCATCTTGTGAAACAAGAGCTCTGAGAAACCAAACACACCCGCTACACTTCATCCTTCCTGCACCGTGGGCAGCTGGCAACTGTTAGCCCATCGCCAGTGTCCCAAGTACCTCAGGTTGGGTGGCTTCTCTCACTGTCTTAGCCTGGCATATTTCAAAAGACATGAAATCAAAACGTGTCGATTGCATTTTTTCAGTCAGTATTCCCTGAGGTAAAATAAAACCATCCTAACTTACTTAAAGACACTTTTGACCTTTCTATTTCAGATCACAGCAGGAAATAAAATAATAACAGATTTTTCTGTCGTTTTTGGCGTCAGAGAAGTCATGCAATGATTTCAATCTTATCTTTATCAGTTCTATTGGTAACCTCTATTAACTTTCTCCTTTCTTTCTAATCTATTTATTCTGCACTTTGTTCTTTATCGTTGACAGAACCCTTAGGGGCACTTCACCTTCCGGTTGTGTCCTCATGCGGCCTTTCTTCAGAGTGTACAAGAGAAATAGAAATGGAAGATGCTTACCTATGCTTAAAAGTCAGGGATAGTGCAGGCTCCCTTCCTGGGTGGACTTAAAGGCTTTGGCTGAGAAGTCACGTCGCATTCAGTGGGGCCAGAGCTTCTCCACTATTATACAAATTAATTCAGCTCTCCTTTAATACGGACAGTTATACAACCACCATAAAGAAAACAGTCATCTGAGCCAAATAAATTAATCTAATTCCTAAACCTTACCCTGGTGGCTTCTAATGCTTTTGACTCTGGCGTGCTCTGTCAGTGTTGGACTTTCTGAAACACCTGCACTGCTTAACTGATGCAAGTGACTAAAAATATGATCCAAAAACTGTGGTCCAAGTGACATCAGAATTACCTGGGAGTTTGTTCAAATGCAGAATCTGGAGTACCACTGTAGACTAATAAGTGAGAATCTTCTTTTAACAATACCTCCAAGTGATTCCTATGTTCGTTATACTCTGAGAAGTACGGTCCAGTACACCTGTACACAAAGCTTAGAGAGCACCCATTCCAAGTCACACGACAGCAGCTAAGGATATTAGCTTGGGTGAGACAATTAAGAATAATGATCTATTCAAATGACTCCCATAGGCAGGCAGTCAGGAAAAGACTCCTCATCTCCTAGCATTTTTCTCTTAAAGATAAACATTTCCATTCAGAAATCTGAATAATTCTGTTTGCTATACAGTCAATTAAAATTAAGTAACACCAAGGTCTTTATCTCGTGAGCACAGCTTGAGAGATGAGCATTGGGCTGGTTATCAAATCTATTGCACCTACTCATATCAGCAAAGAATTATTGACCCTCTGCTTGCTGAAGCTATTAGGCTCAGGTTATGGTGCCCATGGCCACACACTCTCCTAGACGATGTAGTGGGGGTGACATATAGACTCAGTAATCACCACCTAACACCAAGCACCTGATCCAAAGCTAAAATGTTATATTAAAACTATGACTCTCCTTTTTTGTATTTGTCAGGCATGTCCAATATGTGACCTACAAGTTGTCCCTCCTTTTTTAAATGTCATAATCACAAATATTTTAACAGAAAGTTTTGTTACCTCTAAACATTAACTACACTGTATATTTTATATGTGAACCAAGACAATTTCTCTTGATTTCATGTGGTCTAGGCTAGCCAAAGATTAGACAGACATAGATGGTTAGCAACCATTCTAGTGATTATCATCTAGATTTAAAAGCATAAGGAATGATTATACCAAAGTGCTCCAACAAGAGATGTTAACAAATGAAATATTCTATTAAATAGTTTGAATAATACTGGAGTGGAAAAGAAGATCTTGTCTGTCCATTCTCTTCCTGCCAGGAGCTGTGGACAAACATTTTGCAATTATTACAATTGCAATTAGGAGCAGGAAATGCAATAATTATGCTAAAATATAACTGCTTGTGGAAATTGCTGTTGCTTTGTTCATTCTTCGAACACACATTTATTAAGCGCCAACTAGATCACTAAGTGCATAACTGTCTGAGCTCCCCAGAAAGACAAGCCTGCAATAACAGCTTGTGTCCCATCTTTGATTAGGATATGGACTATTTAACTGGGGTAAGTAGGAGTGAGAAAAGGGAGTTTAAATAGGGAAGAAAGAGAATAAATGTGAGTTGACTGTTGACTGTCATCAACTACATACCTCTAAGCCTGGTAGCCCATAAGAAATTCAGCATCTCAGGCCTGCCCTCCCAACTTCTTTTCCATCTTCTCTCACTTCCCATGAGCCAAATTAATCCCCCATGCATGTAAGTTTTGCTAGACTTTCTGATTACATATAGGTGGGTTTTAGAAGTAGGTCTCACTGAGTCTCATCTTTCCGAGTCAATAAGGCAGCCCAACAGGAGAAAGACAGGTGCTCTCAGGCTGTGCCTGCAGGAAGTCTGCCATCTCAGCAGGAGCTGGGTGAAGCCCAGCTTGGCACCAGTATTTCTTGACAGCATTAATAGGAATTCCTTTACCCATCCATTCGTTCATAGTCCAGACTCTGTCCTCAGCCTAGGGAGACAAAGATTAAACAGCACACTGCCTGTCCTTTAAGAAATTGCATTAGAGTACGGAAACAAATATAAAAAAATAAAACATGTCTAGTACTGAAATGGGAAACAGACAGAAACTCAAGAAACCTATTAAGTCTGTCTGCTGGGATCAGCCATGAATTGAAAGAAAATATTGATTGCACTCAGAAGTAACTGAATGAGTAAGGATTAACCTGTGAAGGGGGCTGGAAGGCAGAACTTGTAGGCTGCATTTGCAGAGATTATGGTAGGCATAGTACCAAGGGGAAGTCAGTGTTGTAGAAGATTCACACAGGAAGACAGGAGGATGGGAGATTAGAACAGGAACATTCATAGAGACGAGATTCACTGCCATTTTGTGTCTTATAAGAAAGGTGATAGTTATGCTAACAGTAATGGGGAACTATTTAGAAAAATAATTGAGCGAGAACTGAGTTGATAAAATGCACATGTTAAATAGGTGACTGTCACTGAAGTGTAGAAGATGAACTAGATGGTTGAAACCAGAAGATAACTGACCAGAAAAAAAAAAAAAAAGACTAATAAAACACCTGAGCATCTATTGACCCTGATTCACATGACTGTTGAAAAGATTCAGTGAAATCATAGCTGTGGATACCAGAGGAAATAATAAAACACTAGACATATGTAATAGAGAATGGGAATGAAGTGGTCATAATAAAGCTGTGTGTTTCCATTTTCCTTTCCCCAAGGAAGGTCCTTACCCGGGACTGTCAGTTCCCAGCCCCGACGGGCTCTGATCAGCGGTCTCAGAGGTGATGCTTACGGTTTGGAAAGGCTGCCCAACTGACCCTAATAAACATCATCCTAAGGATACTTCTCCATTATTTTGCAGCATTAGCATTCTTTCAAACTCAGGGCAAAAAACAGTGATTTTCTTTTTCCCCCGTAAGATCGAGTAACGGTTTTCTCTGGAGATCATCTGGGAGTTACCCGGATGTTTTCAGCCCTGAACTCGACAAGAAAAGATGACAAAAAGTTGTCTTGCCTAACACGCCCCTTTCCTCTGGGGTCTGGTTAGAAAGATCCTGCCCTAGATTTTTAGCAGTTGTAGTTTAAAATCTTCTAAGTCTGTTGAGAGATAATGTCATTTTCCTCAAACCAGATGGATTCTATTCCTGGGAGATAGCTATAATTTTTGTTTTCTTCAAAGGCCCAGAGGAATCGAAATGTCTGGCAGGATGCAAGCAATTAGTGTTCGCATTTCCACTCAGGTGCACAGCACACCTGAATGAAATTACAGGCAGGGTAGTGAGGAGCCAGATGGACTTCTACTCAATTTCATTTCACTGCATGCACTTTTTAAATAGTGGGACTACATTTTGATTTTCCACCTTTCTCCAGTTAGGCTTCAACAGGGTCCCAGCCTGACAAAAATGCAATAATTTTGATTGACAAGTTGGTGATTCGAACTTAAATAACATTAAATGTGGAAACACAAGACTCCCTGTAAAGGGCCATCAACTACGTTCAACTACATTGAACTCTATAGAGCTCCATCATTTCAGAAAAGCATGCATGAATAATTCGGTAAGTCTTTTAAATGAAAATCACCCCTGAAATCATGTTACTTCATAACCCCTGTGTAGAGTGCTGTGTCTGCCTACAACAAGAATCAACTAAAGTTTGTTGAATTCAGTCTTCCATTGCCCCTATAAAATTGTGAAACCGTCCAAATTACAGAATAGAAATTTTTATCCTTTCTCTGGCTCTCTACTATTCTATGGCATCAATGTAGAGATTCCAGTCCATTGTCATCTGACTCAAAGGCAGGGTGATATGGCAGAAGAGAAACAGTCCATGGCAGGACAGGCACAAGGCAGAGAGGCTTCCTTCCATCTTTCCCTTTTCATTCCATCTAGGCTACAGCCGTTTTGGTTGGTGCCACCTACTCCCAGGGTGGACCTTCCCATTTGCCACACTTAACTATGTCAAACCAATCAGTGTGTGATAACTATGTTAAACTAATTTAATTATCACACACTCTTAATCCAGGTTCGCAACAGCCTACACCCAACCACCTCCAAAAAGCCCCACCTATGAGAGAGTAAGGCTTTGGGAGAACATCACCAAATTTACTAATGCCTGCTACCGTGTGTTAGATTCTTCTTGCCTCTCTTGATCTGCCCTTATTCGCCAGGCAGCACTCTGTCCCTGGAGACAGATGACTGAGGTTCTATATGGCCCTTGTTATGGTTGATACATTGTGTAAACTTGGGGAATCTAGAGGTTTAGCTGAGTGACTCAGGAGGAAGCTGGGGTGCTTCCTTTGTAAACATCCTGAGCCTGTGGAAGAGGAGGGCATGGAGATTGTGTGAGGGCTACACACCCCCTGGGTGGGGGTAGGCTGTTACAATGTAGGGGAGAAAAGGAGGCTGCTTGCAGCCATTCCTCCCTTTTGGCTGGTTGGTTTTGCTGTGCTCTGCTGCCCTGAACAGTTTGCCCTCTGCCATGTGCCACTCTGCCTCAGAACCAGCCAAGTAAGGACTGAAACCTCCACAAACTGTAAGCTAAATAAACCTTTCCTTCCTTTATTTTGGGTGTTGGGCATTTTGTCTCAGCAACGAGAGAAAAGTAACCAAGACAGCCCTCTACTCTCTCAAGTTCTGGCTGAGCTGGCCATCAGGGAGCACTAAAGATGACTGGGGGCGGTGGAAAGCAGGACTCAGCTATTTGCTTCATCCTTCCCTGTAGGATTGCGTGTGGGGCAGCTTCTTCTCTCCACCAGATCCCAACTCTGTCAGGCACTTCTCTGTCTATCAGTTGTTCACTAGCACGTTTCACTGTTCGCTCTCTCTGTCAGTCTCGCTTGTGAGTTTCTCTCTCTCTCTCTGTCTACCCCCCCCATTGTCTTCCTCTGGGTTCCAGTAACCCCTCCTCTTCGCACTTCAGAATTTAAGCAAGTAACTTCATAACCCCAAGAGGATCCTTTGCTTTGCCCACGCCTTTGTGATTAATCCCTTCATTAAACTTTCTGCAAGCTACTCACTCTAAATGTGTGTTGTTTTTCATGCCAACTCACTGACTATGTGCCTACCACGGCACAGTAATGGACATTTCAGGAAACATAACAATCACTCTCTTATATATCCTTCTCTTAAGGGTTTTACGGCTTAGTAGGTAAAGGAAGAAGGTTAATCTTCAGACTCATAGTAGGGAGAGAAGAAAATATGACTTTTCTCAGCACCTACAAAGCAGTAAGAGGTACCTGGCAGAAATATTGCAGTGTTTCCAAAAAATAAGGAAAGGAGGTGTATTACTTTTCTATTGTTCCTGTAACAAATTACTACAGCTCTAAACTTAGTGGCTTAAAGCACCACAAATTCATTATATGATAATTTCTGGAGGTCATAAGTTCATAATAGGTCTCACTGGGCTGAAATTAAAGTGTCCTTGGGGTTGAATTCCTACTGAGGCCCTCGCAGAGAATCTTTCTTTGTCTTTTCCAGGTGCTGGAGGCCACCCAGCCCATGACTATGTCTTCCATCTTCAAAACCAGTATAACATCTTCACATTTCCCTGACTCTGACTCTTTACGTCCCTTTTCTACATTTGAAACCCTTGTGACTACACTGAACCCACCTGAATAAGAACAGGATGTTCTTTCTCTGTTCAGTTTGGGTGTCCAGCAATCTTAATTGCCCTATCCAGTAACATATCACAGGTTCCAGGAAAGAGAATGTGGACATTCTCTGGGGGAGTTGCCATTATACTGCCAAACACAAAGGAAAAACTAAAAGACATAAAGTTGACCTAACGAATTAAATATTCCCCAGACTGGAGCAAGACTCTGCAGATATTAATGCCGTCTATAAACAAACAAAAGATGAGACGTGGATTTGAAAAGGTATGCATCAGCAATAAGCAGAGCAAAAGAGGAAACTACCCAAGCCAGGTATTGCAGTGCCTCATCTAAGAGGAAGGTGGTTCCTGGAGAGCCCACCCCCTAATCTATAGTACTTGTGACTCACAGTGCAATCCAAGAAAGATTTAATTTTACCCCCTTTTTGTGAATAAAAATACAAGGGGCACAAATATGAAATAATGTTCCCAAGGTCATACAGTTCCAAAATGACAGAGGCTGGAAAACTTCCAGAATTTTCTGGCTCTGCAGCCTATACTCTTTCCACTACAACAGACCAGAAGATGCAAATTTTTGTAACGTGTGATGACATATGGTGCAGATCCATAATGACTTCAAGTTCTTTGTTTTAATAAGTCTTCATCAAATTATGCTAATCTTCTGGTGAGGTGTAGATCTGTAGCATATCCCCAAGCTGGGCAGCAGCTCAGTTTCAGAATTACTACACTTACAACTCAGTAGAAAAATATCAGCTAGGGTCAGTCTACAAATGACATGTTTTATACATCCACAGTAACTTCTGCACCTCTGACAAGCAAACGATTTTAGTCAAGACCAGATAAAAATCTCTATTAGAATGGTCTCAGGTACACTTGTTTCTAGTCACTTTTAGAAAGTCTTGATTTTGAAAATGTTGGGATAATGAATCAGAAGTTGAATGGAACCACTGCAGTGGTCAGCTTTCTATCACTGTGGGCAAATACCCAAGGAAAACAACATAAGGGAGAAAATAAATGCTTTGGGCTTACAGTTTCAGTCAGATCAAGGTAGAAACAGAAGAGTGGAAAGATGTGATGGAGAAAGCTGTTCACCTCATGGTACCTAGAGAAAGAACCCGAGACATAGGGACCTTATACCACATATACTCCCCAAGGTCGCACTCCCATGACCCATCCAGCATATATTAGTCTCCTAGGACACCTCAAGTCAATCAAATTTAGTGTAAGAACCTGAAAGAGTGAATAAAAACTAAGAGGTATGATAAACATTGTGAAATGAAAGGAAAGTGATCAAGAGTAATGGGTAACTGGGGTATGGGAAAGGAGAAAGGAAAGAAGGGGAAATGATGTATGTATGTATATACAGGATAGCTAACAGCAATGCTACTGTCTTCTATTGCTTTACTGAAAGGAACAGTTAATGATTACCTGTTTGATCATTATTGCATGTCTCTATTTGCTTTCCTGAGAAACCACTTTGAAGATATCAATATGTAATACAACAACCATGGTTAATTTCCTACCGCTTTGTAACTCTGTATTGTTTGTATTATTCTTACGTTATTTTGTCAATGGATGTCTGTTTGTTAATATGTTTCCTTCCTTTATTTTTAAAATTAAAAAGTCTATCAAATTGACAAGATAAACCATCACATGTTTCAGTGTGATAGGAAAACACTGCTGTGGAAGTTAGATCCTATGGCTTGACCTTGGTTTGAAGGCTACAGCGCCTGGGAGAGAGACGCCTCTTCTGGCTCTCTGCCAGTCAGATTTGACAGTATGGCTAGGTAATCATCGCAGATATGAAGCTCTACCTACAATCAGGCGCACATCAAATCTCATTTGTTTTCTCCACGTTATCTTAACTTTGTTGTTCTTTTTGTTGCTAACTAAGCATATTTATAAAAAATTTAATTCATGTCAGATCCTGAATGTCTCTGACATGTTAAGTTTTGCAATGACTGGAATGTGTATGTGTTCAGCAAAACACTATGAGAAACATTTCATCTCGGAGTGATTTCTAAGGCAGCATCTTGAATTTCTATAAAAACAGAACCTTCCATTTTAGAAGAAGAGCTAACAAAAAGATCAGAATCTTTTCTTTCTAAGAGCCATGGATTTTCCTGTTCAAAGATCAGATTTAACATGTCTTTCATTTGAATCTCTTGCTCTCCCAACTCCAAAAGTTTATCTGAGGCAGGAACTACAACTTGTCTTCGTTTTCATGTAGAAAGCTACAAATCATGTTGGGTCTGTAGGAGAAGCCATTATACCTCATTTGTAGTTGTCCTACTCTGCCTGTTTTCTTCCTTCTTTATTCTTGATCTGAAACTTTCTTGTCAGGCTGATCTTCTTTGTTGTATGACACTTATATTTTGACACTGTTTTACTGTTGCCTTTTCATCCACATAGCCAACATTATCTTCAAATATAACACAGGTTCCAAGAGTTTTCATAAACTCCCCAAAAAGACATAATGTCCAATTACAGAATGCCCCTTTGGATGTCAATCCCAAAGTCCTGCATTCATTTTTAGTTTTTGAGGGAAAGTCTGAAACAGTAATTCCTGATAGTTCCTCTAGAATCAACTGCTCTGCTTCCTCCTCCTACCACTCTGTATCCTCCTGACTCAGCTTGCTGCTGCTGCCATGGGTCAGCCATTCTCAGTGTCTCAGTCACTAGCTGTACCTGCCCAGAGCCACCATCTTGAGTACAGGCAGTCTTACTGGCTCTCAGTCTGCTGGGCAGTACTCTCTAGAGGACAGTGTTAGGATGCCCTACTCTGCCACATTTCCTGGATCGGAAACTGCAGTTACAAGCAATACATTAGTGGTCATCTGTCCACTCAGGACAGCCCTGTTCTGAGAGGCATACTATCCCTGTCCACATGAGCCAGTCAGATCTGTATGGCCTTATCCTTTGCTATGATCTCACTTCCTGTCTGTCTCCTTAGGACACTCCCTATGGAGCAGCCCCAGGTCTCCACATGTCACATAGCATTCTCCTCAAAACTTCCCCCATCCTGTGAAAATACCTTTCTAAGCTGACAGAATTGAAAATTTGTTTTCCTGGAATTTTGTTTTCTTGGAATTTGTTTTCTTTTCTCTCAAATGTAACTTTTCTCTGCCAGCTCCAAGCCTCTACCTGGAGTTTGCTTGAAAATTGCCACCATGGGGAATCACTCAGACTGCTTCAAAGCTCAGTAGAATCTAAGGATACCTGAGGACGTGATCCCACTTGTCTGGCACAGGCGCACAGTGGGATACAGTTATGTAACCATGACTTAGTACAGGTAAACACACGTACTGGTTATGGCACTATACAAGAATGTAAATATGAGATAACTACCTGTATAAGAGTTATAGAATAAAGATGTAGGTGGCTCTCACTCAGTCTCTGTGTTCTACTCCATGCTGCCTGCTCTTGTTGCTGATGTCTTGCACACATGTGGTCTTTACCTTAGGACCTCACCCATAGATATCTCCACTGGGCCCCCTAAATGGGTCAACACCACTTTGTTTAAAGAAGAAAAGGAGGGGCTGGGGATATAGCTCAGTGGAATAAGCACCTGCCTAGCAAGCGCAGGGTCCTGAGTTCGATCCCCAGTACCGCTAAAGAAGAAAAAAAAATTTAAAACTCAGTAAAGGTAATTCATTTTACCCACCTAAACTTATCAATATAAAGTTTAGCTTATTAAAAACAAGTAAGTTTAGCTTATTAAAAATTCAAATTTCCTGTTATGTTCATTGTCCCCCTCAAAATTATTCCTCAGTTCTCAAGTAGCAATAAGATCCATCTACTGGCATTGAGTAAGAAGGGCCCTTATCCCATGTGCTACCCTCTGAGCCCTTGTTGGCCTTCTCTGACATATTTGATGGCTTTCCTGGTCACTGAGCGTCCAGGATTGGTGTTCACTCAACTGCAGATGGTCCCATCTGGTCATTTGGGCACCTGATGACACCAGCTGCTGCAATCTACAGCTCTTGCCAAATCTTTGAGGGTTGAGGCTCTCAAATGTGACCTTTTCCTACCAAACCACTAATTCCCTGAGAATTTCTGTAACACTCAGGGACCAGGGTGCTCTGGCTCCTAGAGTGTGCAGAGTTTAATGAAGATGAATTTAAGTTTTCATACACACAGTTACCTTCTTGAACAAAAAAACCAGATTGCCATGTGAGAAAGTGTTTCTTAGGGGATTTAAAAAACATTATCCTGTTACAATAGTATCTGAAAATATCTACCAAAAATACTTAGTTGAGCCTTAATATACCCCTCTATTAAAGGAAAAACTTGTGATTTTCTACTCTAAGATCCTTTCCATTTTAAACTCACTGCTTACAAATTGTTTATTCAAGCAGCATCTAGGAAGAAGTCCAGTATTATAAAGGGGTATGTCAAGTGTAGGCCCACATGACAATAGACAGCAGGTAGGAGCAGAGAATAGTAGTTGGTGTTAGAAGCAAGGGAAACTAGCAAAGAATAACTAGCAAGGTTTCCAGAGAAGGCAGCAGGTAAAACATGAAGAGGTAACATTGGAGAGCTCATGAACTGGTGGATCAGTTGGTAGAAAAAGCCTAAACACCAGGCAAGGATTCGCTAAGTGATGTCAGTTGCTGGGGAAAAAAATGGGAAAACGCAGCAGAGAAAGGCAGGGTTCCCATCCTACAAAGGAGAGACCGAGTGACAGGTCACAAAGTCAGAAAGCACTTAGGTCCAGTAAATAAGAAAGAACTTAAGTTTTCAGAACTGGGGCAAAAGATCAGGGCTAGAGCAACAGCAAGAGGAACCAGATTGTGAATTCTGAAAAGTTAGGTTCAAGCTCCTTAAATTTCTCCTGCTCAGGAATAAATTCAAAAGTGTTTGACCAGCTGTCATCGGAAAGTGAGGACAAGTAACCTGCCTGTGAGAAGAACAACCTCATAGAAGCTGGAAACGAGGCACAATCAGACTTAACTCGTAACATATTTGGGGGATTTCACTATTAATTCTAGTACAAGAGGTTCTTACAGACCTGTATCCATTTTGAAACCAAGCAATATTCAACCAGGCCTAGTGGCACATGCCTGTAATCCCAGCACTTGGGAGGCTGAGGCAGGAGGATCTTTGCAAGTTTGAGACCAGCCTGGGCTACAAAGTGAACTCAAGGCCAGCCTGAACTGCACAGTGAGACCCTGTCTCAAAAAGGCAAAAAAAAAAAAAAAAAAAAAAAACAAGCGAAGTTTTTCAGTGCTCCAGCAGAGCCTTCTTGTTTTACATCATAATTATAATCCGCATTATATGGGGAACAAGCAGTGAGAGTCTTCTCTTAAGCACATGTTCTAGTCAATTATATAGTTATAAACTTTTAATATTGTGATGTTACACATGTATACAAAATGCACAAATCGTGATGAGTTATTGCAATGCTCCTACACCAGGGTAAGTGTCACCCAGGTCACAAATACACGTGGATCTCCTCTTGCTTTAGTCTAAGCATTTAAATGCAAATCATTGAGTTTGTTTTAAGAAAGAGAATCAGAAGTAAATTTTAAAATAGTCAAAAAGTGCAGAAATCGATGAAAAAGCTAATGGGAAGCCAGTTATAAGTTAACGGTGTGGGGAACCACTCAGACCGCTTCAAAGTTCAGGGGCATCTAAGGACACTTGAGGACGTGACCCTGCTTGTGTAGTGCAGGTGCACAGGGGACACGGTTATGTGGCCATGACTTAGCACAGGTAAGCACGCATGTGCTGGTTACGGCACTGTGTAGGAATGTAAATATGAGATGACAGCCTGTGTAAGCATTATACAATGAAGATGAGGGTGGCTCCTGCTCTTGCTCTTGTGCTCTCACGCTCTGCTCTGCTCCATGCTGCCTACTGTTATTGCTGATATTTTGCACAAGTGTGTTCTTTAACCTTGGGAGCTCACTTGTAAAAATCTTCCTCAGGCACCCCCAAGCAGGCTGGCAAACAGTTGTATCAACTCCAAGATTCCAAGGGAAAGGAGACAGAGGGCAGAGTGCCGTCAGATGGAAGGAAGATAATCTCTTCATAGAAAAAAACCCAATTTATTCTTCTGCCACCATTTCCAGACTGCTACTGAGCCCATTCAGTAAGGTTTTTGTGTCATGTATTATTTTTAAAATTTCAGTATTGAAAGTAAATTGTCAAGCGCTAGCCCACACCTTGGTGGAATTCTATGAAGAACGACCAGGGGCCACTGTTGCTCATTCAAACCCCTGCTGAATGACTGACCCAGAATTTCTAAGGTAATAAATGTTTGTTGTTTTAGGCCAGAGTTATAGTGAAACTTTGTTTTCAATACGGATATAAAAAATACACACTTTGCACTGTCTACATTAAATGTTACATATGGGGGCTGGGGATATAGCTCAGTGGAATAAGCGCTTGCCTTGCAAGCGCAGGATCCTGAGTTCGATGCCCAGTACCGCAAAAAAAATAAAAAAATAAATAAATAAATAAATAAATAAATGTTACATATGTATTTAGTACGGGAGGAGTTTATAGATTTATAATGAAATATAAACCAGCTTTATCAAATGAAGTGCTCCTCAGGAAAATTATGTTCCAAATGTATAAAAACCTATTAGTTAAAATAACTCCAAGATGTTTTACCCTTTTCTGGAAGAGGGATTTTTCTGTATTTCCTAACCTGTGATAATGGACATGGACAATGTCCTGAAAACTTAACTATTTATTCCATGAACTGTATCATCAGACTGCCAAGTTAACACATTTCTCTGACAAGATCCCCTAGACATCTGTTATAACTTGGTAGTGGAATGTTCACTTCTTAGGATTTCTGGCTTAAGCAGTCTGAGTTACAATTCTGCTTCCCTATTTCAACTAAGAAACTTGAACCTAAAAACATCTACAGGCAAGAAATATACTTTTTATTTAAGAGATCTGGGCAACCATTTTATCACGGTTATTTTTCCTGTCTCAGATCTCTGTCCACCTGGAAAGCTACCAAAATATTTCAACAATAAAATGAGTTATCAAAGGCCCAACCTCTTTTCAGGCTGAGCTTTTAACCTGAAATCATCAAGAACCAAGATACCTGAGACTATAATCATGAGGGCTTATTTGATCTGATAATTAAAATAACCATCTCCTCTTACAAATAATCCCTGTTACTTGATCACAGCCCTCCATGCAAGTAGAGAAAATCAGTAACAAAATTCCCAGACATTCAGACTCTCCTTTAAAAAGAAAAAATAACTTTGAGAAACCTCTGGATATTTCAGAAATCAATGTTGCTAGTTTGAAGTGTTTGAAAGCACCTGTTCCCAGCATAAACTGTCCAGATGTGCGATGATGTTATAGTTTATTCTCAGACTACAGAGATAGTATCTGGTCATGCTGTGTCTATGAAATCTTCTTTATGCTCTGTCATTCAAACTCCTACAAAGGAAATATAATTTTTGTGTATCCATGCGCTGCTTACACAGATGGAAGTACAGTAGGTAGGTAAATACTGACATTTTCTTCCGCCAGTGCCTTCAAAGGAAAGGTCAGAAATAAGATAGTAAGCAAAGTGAATGCAGATTAGGTAGACCATCTGTTTAAATAGGGTAATAGAGAAAATATCCACAGCTTTTTCAAATAGAATTTTCTTTTGCAAGTTATCAATGAGCATCTGCTTCATCCTCTCTTCCTCGCAGCATACCATGTTAGTTTTCTGGTTAAAATTAATAGCTTGATAAAGTACAATTAGCCGCAAAGAATAATATCTCCTCCCCTCTTTCTCTTTATAATTTGCTAATCTTGCCAGCATCAAGGAAGTCATTATAAGGAAGTTATCTGAAACTAACTCAGTTTGGGAGGGAATCTTGCTTTTTTTTCTTCTCACTCTGGTGCTGGTGATGGAACCCAAGTCTTGTGCAAGTTAAATTTATGCCCTACCCTTGACCTGGCTGTATATCCAACAGCCTATGGAGGAAGGTATTTTAAAAGAAGGAGTCTTCAAACTCCTAAATTATTCTTTCAAATCAGCAACTGCATGTTATAATTTGCGGGGATCGCATCAGGATTTTGAATAAACCACACCTGGTAAATAAGAGAGGAGCCTATTTTGTAAGAAATGAATAAGCCAGGCCAGTATGACTTTCGTATTATATGCATCGCTTCTTCTTTTTTGAAGCATTTGATGTTCCTCACTTCCTGTCCTAAATAATTTCCCTTACTCAGTTTTCATGTCAGAGGATGTTTGGTTTTCTCATCTCTATTCCCTGCCTTCTTTTCTGACACGTGCACTTCCATTTCAGAGATCTCTTTCTTTTTTTTTTAGACTTAGAATATTTCACTTAGAAATAACAAGGGCAAAAAGGAATATTACAGTATCACAGCCGAAGTTGTAGTTCTGCCCGAGATCAACCTGCTGTAAGCAAAAATCTAGGCTCAATTTGTAATCCTGTGTATTTGATGCAGAGAAAAATATATCCCTCTCTTTAATTTCAAATAAGGATACATATTTCTTTTTTTTTTATTTTATTTTTATGACAAGAGAACCCAGAATAACACAGAAACAATACAGAAAATACCAAGTTATAGAGAAGATAGTAAGGAATTGGCACTGGATGCTGTATAACATAGTTATCTTCGTTTTTGTTATAACTAAATCAATAAAGGAAATACCGAATTACAGAGGAGACAATAGGGAATCATCACTGGATGCTGTTTTACATAGTGTTGTCTCTGCTTTTGTCAACATAAAAACAATAAAGGAAATACCAGATTACACGGAAAATAGTCTCTTTCAAAGAGTAGTTAGCTGATCTCAATAAGGTCGAAATACAGATCCATTACTTATGTATTTTGTAATTTTTCATTTATTCTGCTCAATGCCTATGAAAGGTCAGTGAAAACTGAAGCATAATATTGTTATGATTGTTTTGTGTTGTTTTCAGAGAGTCTTTCCCTACATTTAGAGGCTAAGGTAAAAGGTTGACCATTTGCACTACTCTGAGTTACTTTGCTTTGGGTGGGCTGCAATTCTAATTAGATTCATTTCACTGAATTAGCTCAAACTTCCTGGAGAAGCTCATATTAGGGATCTAACCCTTAGGTTGTCTCAGTATTTTGAAGTAGAAATGGCATTGAGTCATAATTTCTGATACTTCTGCCCAATCTTTTAATTCAAAACCAGGAGGATCACAGAAATCTAAATGCTATGTGAATGTGCAAGTTCATGTAAAATAAAACTAGTCTTCTTTCTAGCCCCTCCTCTACATATTCTTGGCAAAAATTTTGGTGGGAGGAGCCTAGCAAAGGAAGGTAATGTTCAGGTTGAGCCTGGGTATGTCCAGACACCAATTCAGTTCAACACCTTGTCATTTAAAGTCTCAGCTGGTTTCTCCTCATCCCTGAAACATGTCTTAATTTGTTCATTGTGACCACTAGACCTACTAAAACCAGACACTTTCTCCCAGGCCTTAATCTCTTCACTCTCACACTCAGCGAAGTCTTCCTTGTTTTCTTCGTAATCTCTAAAAATATGATTTTTATATTATATTTTTTTCTTTCTTGTTTCCACAGTAACAAAGTCCTTTTGCAGTTGGAAGCAGAAATCTACTCCTATCAGAGACGCTGATTCATCAGCCCAGAGACCTTATTTGACATAGCTGAGTTAGAGTTATAACTAGGTCTAGTTAAATACCTAGAAGCTGTTCTACATTCCCCAAAGCCTGAGGTATGGATATAATGGAAAATTCTCTTATCTTATTAAACTATTGGAACTATCAGGCACTAGGACTCCTCTATGAAAAACTCTCCTTCCTATCTTAAGAGGAATTCGCTACCAGTTTTAATACTGGTTGCTAAGAGCTGAACCCTCTTCTTTGCATTAAAGTGCCAAAGTAAGACTTGTTTTCAAAGTGTGCATAACAAAGTCACATCTTCTGTTTTCCCTCAGAAAAGGTAAATGGACATTAAAAATTAATGTTCTTTCTCTTATAGGTTACTGCCTAGCACTTAGTGAGAAGTGAGAACATATTTTTATTGATTGAATAGAAACTGTTACTCTGGTTCCTTCCATTTGTCTTCCCTTCTCTCCAAATCCGAGTCAAAATAATCATTGTTTTCATTTTTGTTTTGTATTTTAAAATGTTTTTAGCAGTCAATTTTGCCTACAGTTCAAATGTCCAATTTGTCACAATGGGCTTAACCTGTGCATTTCTAGGGTTCCCCAAATATGATCTTTGGCTTTCAGTCTCTAAGTAAATTTGTATGCTACAAAGGGAACCAATCTTTTTTTTCTGTTGTAATCTTAACTTATCAAAATCCCGTGCATACTTCAGTACCCATTTTTCCCAATCTGATTATATTAGTACCTTTTAGGGATGTATGTATCTCCCATTCATTATAGAGAATTTATACCTGTACAAGATATAACTTGCTCCTTTTTTCCCATTCTCCAACCCTCCCTTCAACCCCTCCCCCTTCTCCATTTACAAAAGCTTTATTTCCTTCTTTTCTAATTTTTTTTTTTACATTTCCCTTCTTTCCTTTTCCCCTTCACCTCTTTGTGGCTCCTCTCCCCATTTGAATATTTTCTTCCTCTTTCACAATACCTATTACACACTTTGGTTCTTATTCACACTTTTGGCTTTGCATATCAGGGAAGCAATGCAGTATTTACATGTGTGTCTGATTTATTTCATTTAGAGTATGCTCTCAGGGTACACCCATTTACCTAGAAATGTCTCTAGCTTATCCTTCTTTATGGCAGAGTACTACTCCATGGTATTAACAAAAAAATCCCCACATCTTCTTTATCCATTTATCAGTTGATGTGTATTTAGATTATTTCCAAGATTTGGCTATTACAAACTATACCGCTATAAATATGCATGTGTATATATTGCTGTGGTATGATGCTTTTAATTCTTTTGGGAAGACACCAAGAAGGGGAACGGCTAGGTTGAATGGAACCCATAGCCCTAAGTTTTTGAGGAATCTCTACACCAATTTCCATAGTGGTTGCACCAATATACACTTCTATCAACAGTGGAAAAGGGTTCTTTTTTCCCACAGCCCCACCAGCATTTGTTATTAATTGATTTCTTGATAATAGCCATTCTTTCTGGGGAGAAATAGACTCTTAGCTTTTTAAAAATTTGAGTCTCTCAAATGATGAGTCATATTGAACATTTTTCATATATATACTTGTTGTATGTCTTCATTTGAGAAGTGTGTATTCCTCTCAGATGCCCATTTTTACATTGGGTCTTTAAATTTGGGGATCTGATCTTTTATTTTTTTAGCTCTTTATACATTATAAATAGTGATCCTTTGTCTGGGAAACAGCTGGCAAAAGTTTTTTCTGACAATATGGGTTATCTCTTTACTCTGTTGGTGGTTTCTCTTTTGGTGAAAAAGTTTCTAAATAAGATGAGATCCCCATTGCTGATTCTTTGTGATAGTTCCTGTGTGACTGGAGTTTTATTCATAAAGTGTTTGCCTACACCACTGTCCTCAAGAATTCCACTGATTCTATTTTCTAGTAGACTTAATGTTTCTGTTTGAACGTTTGGATCTTTGACCCATTTTTACATTAGTTTAGTGCATGGTAAAATATATGGATCTAATTTAATCTTCAGCATGTGAAAAGACAGTTTGTCCGGACCCATTTATTAAAGAGGCTTTCTTCCAGTGAGTGTGTTTGGCTCTTTTGTCAAAGATAAGGTGACAATATATATGGAGTTGTTTCTACATTTTCTAATCTACTCCATTGATCCTTGGGTTTGTTTCTTTGCCTGTACCATGCTGTTTTTATCACAGCAGCTTTGTAGTAAAATTTCCAGTCTGGAATTATGATGCTCCCTGCCTAGCCTTTGTTGCACAGAATTGTCTTTGCTGTACTAGGCCTCTTCTAATTCCAAATGAATTTTAGGATTGTTTTCTCAAATGCTGTGAGATAGGCTGTTGGAATTTAGATCAGAATTGCATTAAATCTGTATAACAATATTGGAAGTATGGCCATTTTCATTATACAGGCTTTTTCTACTCAAGAAGAAGGGATAGCTGTCCATTTTCTGATATCCTCTTCAATCTCCTTTTTCAGAGTATTATAGTTTTCAATGTAATGGTCTTTTACTTCATTTGCTAGGTTGATTCCTAGGCTCTTCATTTTTTGGATGATATTCTGAAAGGTGTTGTTTCACCAATTTCTCTCTCAGTGAGTTTGTTATTTGTTTACAGAACTAAGTTTTGAGTGCTGACTTTGTATCCAGCCATGCTACTGAATTTGGTGTTTAAATTTACAAGTCTTTTTGTAGAGCTTTGGAGTCTTCTGTGTAGAGTATCATGTGATCCATAAATAATGATAATTTAACTTCTTCATTTTCTAACATTATTCCTTGTATTTCTTCCTCTTATCTAATTGCTCTGGCTAAAGTGTCCAGAGCTATAATGAATAAGAGTGGTGACAGTGCACATCGTGTCTTGTTACTTTTTTATTTTAAAGAGAAGGAAAACAACAATATAACATCAACAAAGGGCGGAGGGACGCCGAGCGGGCCGAGGGCGGCCAAGCAAAGCCGGAGCCGGAGCGGGGCCGCGGGAGCCGGGCCGGGTCCGGACGGGCCGAGATGCCCTATAAACTGAAGAAGGAAAAGGAGCCCCCCAAGCTTGCCAAAGGCACAGCCAAGCCCAGCAGCTCAGGCAAGGATGGTGGAGGCGAGAACGCAGAGGAGGCGCAGGTGCAGGCACAGCCCCAGTCCCAGCCCCAGCCTCAGCCTCAGCCAACACCATCCAACAAGCGTCCCAGCAACAGCACACCACCCCCCACACAGCTCAGCAAAATCAAGTACTCAGGGGGACCCCAGATTGTCAAGAAGGAGCGAAGGCAGAGCTCCTCCCGCTTCAACCTCAGCAAGAACAGGGAGCTGCAGAAGCTCCCTGCCCTGAAAGATTCGCCCACCCAGGAACGGGAGGAGCTATTTATCCAGAAGCTACGCCAGTGCTGCGTTCTCTTCAACTTTGTGTCGGACCCACTCATTGACCTCAAATTCAAGGAGGTGAAGCGGGCAGGACTGAATGAGATGGTGGAGTACATTACCCACAGTCGGGACGTTGTCACCGAGGCCATCTACCCAGAGGCCATCACCATGTTTTCAGTGAACCTTTTCCGGACGCTGCCGCCTTCATCAAATCCCACGGGGGCCGAGTTTGACCCAGAGGAGGACGAGCCCACGCTGGAAGCTGCCTGGCCACACCTCCAGCTTGTGTACGAGTTTTTCTTACGTTTCCTTGAATCTCCTGATTTCCAGCCAAATATAGCCAAGAAGTACATTGACCAGAAGTTCGTCCTTGCTCTCCTGGACCTGTTTGACAGTGAAGACCCTCGAGAGCGGGACTTTCTCAAGACCATTCTGCACCGCATCTATGGAAAATTCTTGGGGCTCCGGGCTTACATCCGCAGGCAGATCAACCACATCTTCTACAGGTTCATCTATGAGACGGAGCACCACAACGGGATTGAGGAGCTCCTGGAGATCCTGGGCAGTATCATCAATGGCTTTGCCCTGCCTCTCAAAGAGGAGCACAAGATGTTCCTTATCCGCGTCCTGCTTCCCCTTCACAAGGTCAAGTCGCTGAGTGTGTACCGCCCTCAGTTGGCATACTGTGTGGTCCAGTTCTTGGAGAAGGAGAGCAGTCTGACTGAACCGGTGATCGTAGGACTTCTCAAGTTTTGGCCCAAGACCCATAGTCCCAAGGAGGTGATGTTTCTGAATGAGCTAGAGGAGATCCTGGATGTCATTGAGCCCTCAGAGTTCAGCAAGGTGATGGAGCCGCTCTTCCGTCAGCTTGCCAAGTGTGTCTCCAGCCCGCATTTCCAGGTGGCAGAGCGCGCCCTCTATTATTGGAACAACGAGTACATCATGAACCTAATAAGCGACAATGCCGCCCGGGTCCTCCCCATCATGTTCCCCGCACTCTACAGGAACTCTAAGAGCCACTGGAACAAGACAATCCACGGACTCATCTACAATGCTCTGAAGCTGTTCATGGAAATGAATCAGAAGTTGTTTGACGACTGCACACAGCAGTACAAGGCAGAGAAACAGAAGGGCTGGTTCCGAATGAAGGAAAGAGAAGAAATGTGGCAAAAGATTGAGGAACTGGCCCGGCTTAATCCCCAGTATCCTATGTTCCGAGCGCCTCCACCACTGCCTCCTGTGTACTCCATGGAGACAGAGACTCCCACGGCAGAGGACATCCAGCTTCTGAAGAGGACAGTGGAGACAGAGGCTGTGCAGATGCTGAAGGACATCAAGAAGGAGAAAGTGCTGCTCCGGAGGAAGTCCAAACTGCCCCAGGACGTCTACACCATCAAGGCACTGGAGGCCCACAAGCGGGCAGAAGAGTTCCTGACTGCCAGCCAGGAGGCTCTCTGATCCCCTTCACCTCCCACAGGGCCACAGCCCACTCAATCCTGGACGCCACCTTGGTCCTCCACCCTGTGCTCCCTCCTGGCTGACTTGGGGCAAGGCAGCACCTCTAGCTACCCAAGGGGATGTGGGCACTTGAAGCAGGGATACCCAGAGTGGGCCCGCTTCTTCATAAAATGTGTTCATACCTCCGTGTGGCTACTACAGATGGGCTGAGCACCAGTGCTGAGACAACCTGGGGATGCCTGTGCCCCTTCTGCTCCTGACCCCACAGCTCCCTGAGGCTGCTCTGAGAAATAGGAATACATAACCTCCTCTCTCCTCATCCTCCTCTGAACTCTTCATGTCTCTCTGCCTCTTTCCCCCCTGTAGAGGCATGCAGGGAGCAGCAGGAGATTATTCTCACCAAAGTTAGGCAAGCTCCATTGGCCCCTGGAGTGGGGAGCTGGAGGGTGCTGACGCCCAGCAGCACAAATAGGCCCCTTAACCCAGCAGTGTGCAGGCTGATGTATTATTTCCTCTAACCCTCTGCCTGAAAAACAACAGAGGTCAAAGGAGAAAAGTATAGGCTATGGACAAGAGATAAGTACAGAGCCCAGCTGGACCGAAGCTGGGGAGGGCGTAGGGGATGACCAGACCCCTCCCCTAGCCCCCTCCATGGTGAGCAGCAGCCCTGGGAATCACAAACATGGAAGGGACCACCCTTTGGCTGACTGCTTTCCTGTGCTGTCGATTCCCAAAGCTACAAAGAAGCAGGGAGCAGTGCCCCAAGCATGGCTCCCGACACATATTTATTTCCTTGTTTGTGCGATGCTGGGCAGCCCTTCACGTGTCCCCTTTAGATACCTTAAGAGGGGCAAGGAGCTGGGGAGGGCTGGACCCAGGGCCCAGGGGAACAGGCAGTGCGGCTTTTGGCTGTGTACATAGGGTGCTTTATTCTCCACAGTGATACATGCTAAGTGGGTTGGGTTGGGCCAATGTCCCCGTATGTACAGAACTGAATAAAGTGGGTCTCTGAGCAGAAAAAAAAAAAAAAAAAATCAACAAAGACAAAAACAACACAAAAAAATAAAAACAATATAGAATTTCAAAACAAGATGATAGGAAATTAACAGTGGTTGTTATATTACATATTGCTATTTTCTTGTTCCTGATTTTAGAGTAAAAGCTTTCAGTACATGAATATTTAGTATGACATTGGCTGTTAGTTTGTCATAGATTCGCTTTTATCGGGTTAAGATAAATACTATCTATTCCAATCTTCTGTAGGCTTTTTGAAATTTGAATGGGTGTTGGACTTTGTCAAGAGCTTTTTCTGCATTGAGATGTTCATATGGTTTTTATCTTTGGCTCCGTTAATGTGGTGCATTACATTTATTGATTTGCGTATGTTAAACAACCCCTACACCCCTGAAATGAATCCTAGTTGGTCATGGTGTGTAATCTTCTTGTTGATTTGCTGCATTCTGTTTGCCAATATCTTATTGAAGATTTTTGCACCTATGTTTATTAGGGAGATTGACCTATAGTTCTCTTTCTTGGTTGAGTCATTCTCTGGTTGGTATCAGGATAATGTTGCTTCTAGGAATGAATTTGAGACTATTGCTTTCCTTTCAATTTCATTAAAGAGTTTAAGAAGTAGTGATGTTAGATCTTTTCTAAATTTCCTGTAGAATTCAAAGCGAATCCTTCAGGGATTGGTGTTTCTTTTTTTGTGGGTTTTTAATGAATCTTATTTAGTCATGGTATGTAATCTTCTTGATGGTTTGCTGCATTCTGTTTGCCAGTATCTTATTGAAAACACACCTTCAATTTAACTGACTGATATTATTTAGAATTTTTATATCTCCTTGATTCAGCTTTGGTAATTCATATGTATCTCGGAATCTTTCCACTTTTTCTGAATTTTCAATCTTCTTGGAATGCAAATTCTCTAAGTATAGATGATCTTCTGGATATCAGAAGGATCCATTGTGATTTCACCCTTTTCATTCCTGATCTGAGTCTTTTCTTTCCTTTTTTGATAAGGTTGGTAAAGGTTTATCTATTTTATTTAATCTTTGAAAAAACCAACTCTTCAGTTCTATAATACTTTCTATTGTTTTCTTAGTCTCCATGGCATTAATTTCTGCTCTGTTCTTTATTATTTCCTACCTCAAACTAACTTTGGGCTTGACCTGCTCCTTTTTTGCTAGAAGTTTGAGGTTCAACATTAAGTTGTTTATTTGAACTCACTCTATTTTCCTGATATGGGTATTCACTGATATAAACTTCCCCCACAGGACAGCTTTCATTGTGACCCATAAGTTCTAGTATGTTGTATCACCATTATTGTTTAATTGTAGAAACTATCTAATTTCTTATTTAATTTTATCTGTGACCCATTGGTTGTTGAGGAGGGTATTATTTAATTTACATGTGTTTATGAAGTTCTTGTGGTTTCTTTTGGCATTGATTTCTAATTTCATTGTACTATGGTCTGATAATATGCCTGGGATAATTTGAATTCCTTTGCATTTACTTAAGCGTGTTCTATGAGCTAGTATGCAATCTATTTTAGTGACTATCCTGCATGCAGCTGGCAGGAGTATGTATTGTGATGTAGTGCGATGGAACTCTCTGTAGACATCTATTAAGTCTATTTGTTGAAAAGTTTGGTTCAGTTCTAATATTTCACTGTTGACTTTTGTCTAGTTGATCTATCTATTTGTGACAGTGGAGTATTGGAATACCCAGATATAATTTTACTAGTTCTTATTTGATTTTTATGTCTGTTAATGTTTGTTTTATGTAGTTGTGTGCACTGATTTTATATATGTATCTTTCTCTTAGATCGGTCCCTTTACAAGGATGTAGTAAACTTCTTTGTCTCTTGTCATCAATCGTGACTTGAAATCCAATTTGTCTGCTAATAGAATAGCTAATCCAGCTTTTTTTCTGGTTTTCTGTTGCATGTAGTATTGTTTTTCATCCTTTGACTTTCAGTCTATGAGTTTCTTTTCGAATTAAACATGTTTTGTGTATGCAGCGTCTTCTTAGATCTTGCTTCTTCATCCATTCTGCCAGTCTGCTTCTTTTGGTTGGTGAATTGAGTCAATATTGGTGATTATAACTGATATGCTTTGACTTATCCTTGTCATGTTATTTTCCTGTTGTTGGTTCCCTTTTACCCCTCTGTGTAATTGTTTGACTTGCCCAGTGGATTCCTTCTGTTGGGGATGATGGAGTTGGAGTCCTTGTTATCTCTTTCTAGAATGTCCTTGAGAATATTCTGGATGGCTGGTTTGGTGTACATGAATTTCCTTTCTTTGTCATGGAAGTATTTTATTTCTCCAGTAATTTGGAAAGATAGTTTTGTAAGGTAGATCAATCTGAGTTGGAAGTTGTTTTCTTTTAGAGTTTGAAGTACTTCACCCCAAACTCTCCTTCACTTGAAGGTTTGTGTTGAGAAGTTAGCTGTGATTCTGATGGAATTTCCTTTATAGGTGATTTGTTTATTTTCTCTAACAGTTTTTAATAGTCTGTTTTTTGTTCACTTTCTGGAATCTTGACTGTTATATGTCTTGGGGTAGTTTTTCTTTATCATGGCTAGTTGGCATTCTACATGCCTCTTTTTATGTGTATGATACAAATAAGAGACATAATTAAGAGATACAGATAAGAAATACAGAGGAGAGATAAGATTTCCTTTTCTCTGCCAGGGAAGTTTTCTGCCATGACATTTGTGAACAGGTTTTTTTAATATCATTTGTGGTATCTCCTGCTTTTTTGTAGACTCCAATCCACTTAATGTTATTCTTCATTGCATCATCTAGCAGCTGCTGGTTTGATTTCTTGTGGTGTCTTGCTATTTTTAACAAATGTTTCTTTTCAGGATCACTATCCATAAGTATGTCTTCTACATCTGAGATTCTGTCCTCATATTGGTTCACTCTGCTCTGCATATGTTCAATAGAAATTCAAGTCTCCTGGATGTCTGCTTGAATCTGTTTTATTCCATTCTTTCTTATGTTGGGAATTTATGGTTTTCATCATTTTCATAAGCTCCAATTTTTTATCTGTATCTGCTGTAGAGTCACTAAGCGTGTTTTTCCTCGTGGTCATCATCTCTGCAGTTATCTGAGAAATTATTTTTTGAGTTTTTTTCTAGAGCCACTTCTGTTCATTTGCTTTGTTGTTATCATTACATAAAGGCCAGATGGGTAGCTTTTGGATCATTCTGCTTCATTCCCACCTGGGTTTGCCTTTGATGAACTAGATATCTGGGGTTGTGTTTTGTTTAAGTGTCATCTCATCTTCTTTTTCTTTTAGTTTAATTCTAGAGTTGATGCTTATAAACTGCTTATGGTGAGTAGCTTTATTGTTAGCATTTAGAACCCTTAGGAAATGACTACTTCTTAGAGTTGTCATTCAGATTTAGCTGGCTTTTGAATTTTGTGTCTGTTGCAAGATCCTACCTCTTCACTTTATTAAGGATGAGAAGTTGCCACATACTTGTCCCAGCTCCTGGTTCCTTGATACTGGTCCACAATATTTTCTATGACCTTTAGGCAATATCAGTCTTAGTATACCAGGAAGAACATCTGGTTAAAAGGATTATGTCACCTTGGCTAAAGTAATATAATTATCAATAACAATAGCATCAAATACAGCCTAGAATATAATAAACTGAGATCACCATTCATTTGCTACCTTTATCCATATGAACTAAAACAAATCAGAAAGTTGTATGCAGTAAATAAGCCCTCAGTATGCGATCTTTGCCCTCAGAGGAGAAAATTTAAAAGAGGTTAGGGAAAAAAATAGAGAAATATGAAAAGAGGAAGAGATTAGAAGCAAGGCTGGAAGACAATGGAAGAGCAAACAAACTTTGGGAAACTGGAAAAGAAGACAAGAGGGAAAGAGAAAAGAAATAAACAAAAAGTAGAAAAGAACTTAACACCAATTAGAAAAACCTAGAAACCACATTCATACTCATAAAAACAAGATCAAACAATGAAGAAAAAGAGAGAGAGAATGTCCATTTCAAGGTTTGTCTCTGCTGTCACTGGCAGACAATACATGGAGATAGAGTCTAGATCCATGTTGATTTAACACAGCAAGCCAGCAGTAACTTCACAGAGGGGTAGTGGATAATCTTAATGAGCCTGCACCTTTATTTCCCCTGATGTTCAGATTGGTTTCTGGCTGTGAGGCTGGAACCAGATCTGTTCAGCCTGCAGCAGTCAGTGCATCTTCTGCGAGTTTGAACTCATCTGAGAGTTGCTAGATGGAAGCAGCAGTTTTCTGAGTTCTGAGTCCAGTTGGGCGCTCTGCATGACGGTTCCCAGCCAGTCATTCCCTCCCAGGGGACATCCATTCCCCAGAGCACTCACCACCAGCCACGGCATTCTTCCATATTCACTGCTTCGTGCCAATGCTGTGTCTCTCTGTGGAGGCCCCTGGGGTTGCCAGCAGTTATTACGTGTCCGCAAGTTTGAACCAGCCCTCACAGACAGTGAGCCTCAACTCGGAGAGAAGGCACCACCTACCACCTCCTTCTTTTTTGTTGAAGTTTTTCTCTTCATTCTGCCTATGGGCTTCAATCCTCACTTCAGATCCTTCCTGGGTCCAGGGGACCCACTTCCTTCATTCTTCTCTTCTCACATTACTGTAGTCCATTGTCGAGGCAGCAAATCTCTGTAAGAAACTCTAGAGAGACTCTATTTGCAGTTTAACATTCTGCCATCTTCCTGAATGTCCAGCACCCATTTCAAATGCCCTTACCACATTGATATGCAGCCTGACGCTCAAAACAGGACATGATCCTTTGTTCCTTAAACAGAACTGAATATAGCATATCCCTCGAAAATGTTTGTAATAGTAATGGATTATTTTTTTGTTTGCTCGTTTCTAAAGCTAGACTAGGAGCTATAGGAAGGTAGAGACTATGCATCCTCATGTCCATATCTCACATCTCCACATTCTTACTGGCAATAATTGTGCTGCATAATCTCTAGTAAATATATATATATATATATATATATATATATATATATGTATGTATATATATATATATATATATTTCCTTAAAATATGAGAATATATATTTGAGAAAATATTGATAACCATTAGTTTCAGTGTACCCATGTCAAATATTTCATAGTCAAAATATATCAAGCTCCAGAAAGTTAAATTGAATTGAGGTCCATCAAATTCAAAATAAACCCAAATATGAAATATTAAAGTGACATTTACTGATTCAATTCCATGCTAGAAAATATTTAGCATAATTGAAGTAAAAGAAAATACATACATCCTACAAATTCCCATGTGATATCTACATCCCCTTTATTTTTCTGCTTTATTTTTCTCTTGAATGAAATAGCCCTAAGAGAGTCAACCAAGACAAAACTTTATTCATTTTAATGAGTCTATTGGGACATAAATGTAAAGTTATAGAGGACTGATGTGACTAAGACATTTCAGGACATGCATTATTAGCCAATTATGAATCTACCTGTAATCAACTTTTTAAAATATTCTCATACTAGGCCTTTTGAATAGCTTTAAAAACATTAATTCATTCATTAAAATTAATGCCAAGCTTTAATTGTGAACATATCATACAATATTTTCGCTGGCAGAACAGCTGCTTCCCTGTAAGCAGTCAGATGGTATTGTTGATACCACAAAGCTCCGCATTTACATAATTTTGTGTCTTTCCTCAGGGAATATCAGTGATTCTGTGTAGCATCCTCAAGAGAAAGCCAACAGGTGAAGAGGCTTGAGAGGGTAATAAGTTGCTGGCCATAAAACAAAAGGGTCCTACAGATCACCTTGTGACAAATGAGTCCACAAGGCTCACTTCCAAAGTAGAGCTGTATGAACACACATAAATGATTCACCTCCAACTCTATTTTGTATTCAGTTTCAGGCACTCTGAAGTTGTTCTTTTATTTTGTAGATCAGCTTGGAATTCATCAGAGGCAACCAAGGTGGGCACTGAAAAACTCAGTACCCCTCCAAGTGACAGCTCCCAGGTCACCTCCAAGGTTCTCCTTTGCACCACTGCACTGACTCTCTAACAAGTTAAGCAGCATGTGAGCCACATGTTTACATGGGTATCTGAAGATGGGCATGGGCCAGTGGAATCAGAGAACTTTGAACTAATACTTTTGCAAAGGAAATCAATACTAATCTGTAGCTTCAAATCTAGATGGAATTATTATCAACCTTCTGGAGAATAGATAGAAACTTCTTTTAAAGCAAACTCTCAGCATAAGCAAAATGTTGAAATAGTCAATATACATATGGTATTGTATATATCTCTCCATATATATCTATACATGTGTATACACACATACACACACACATATATACACACATGCAGAGACAGAGATGATAGAAAGAGAGGTGTGTGTGTGTGTGTGTGTGTGTGTGTGTGTGTGTGTGTCCATGCAATTAGTGAGTACATTGCTAATTAGGAGTACACTCCAGACAGAATTTGGAGCAAAAGACAAATTACATTTAAACCTATGAAATAACCAAATTCCTCTAATTAAAAACTTAACTCTAATTTTTCATGTTCAGGGAAATTTCAACCATCCATTTCTTAACTTTCCAAATGTTATTCAGTATGGTATAATTAAAAGACCAGTAGCTGAAGAATCTGGGCAATTACCCAAAACTTCGATCTAGGGACACTGCAACATTTGTAGATGAGGAGGAGGAAGGAGAATGAACACTGGAATTTGACAAACTCATAATGCTGGACAAACACATTTAAAGGTAAGGATGTAATCAAATTCTGAATGGTAGACAATTGTCATGGTGTGATATGAATTATACTTAACTGTACTATAAAAGCTAAAATATTAAAATAATTATAGTTATAATAACTTTTCAATGTATGGACAACATAAAAATACATAAATGTAACATGTAAAACATAAGACACAGGATAAGAAGCTAAAGTGCAGAATTTTTTATGCAATTGAAGTTACATTATTAGCTGCTTAAAAATATCTTATGTATCTTATTGATTAATGGTAGTTCTGTACCACCTTAAGCCCACCTCGCCTCATGGCCTTGCTAAATAAAATACCCTTGAGAAGTGGGGTTGCTGGGCAATCCACTTTCCAGGTTCCCTTTTTCTCTCTCAGACAGAAGCTTTCTTTTGCCCAGTAAACTCTTCCTACTCTTAAAAAAAATTTTTATATAAGTCCATGGTAACCGCAAAGAAAAAGTTTATAGTAGACACAAAAGATAAAAAGGAACTAAAGCAAATCACTACAAAAAAAAAAAAAGAAAAATCATCCAACCACAAAAGAGGACAGCAAGAAAGGAAGATAAGAATGAAGGAACTATAAAACAAACAAACAAACAAACAAGATTAACAAAGTGACAATACTAAGTTTGCACCCACTGATAATTACTTTGAATGTAAATGGATTAAGATTTCTCATGAAAACATAAAGTGGCTAAATTGATTTTTAAAAAGCAAGATCTAACTCCCTGCACACCTAGTGTGCCTACATGCCCTGGGCTGAACCCCAGACATCTTCAGGAAGCCTGGTGAGCCACCCCTGCCCCTCCCGACCAGCAGGCAAGGCAAGTGGAACCCCGGTCACCTTTTGGGGCCTGAGTGGCCACTCTCCTCACCTCTAGCACCCCCGTGGGAGCAGGGCTGAATGCCGGACATCTTCAGGAACCCCAGTGAGCTGCCCCCGCACATTCCTGACCCATGTGTGAGGCAGGTGGCACATGCTTGACCCCTGTCACCTTCTAGGTCCTCAGAGGCTACTCCCTGCACCCCTGGCATGCCTGTGGATCCTGGGCTGAACCTTGGACATCTTCAGGGATCCTGTGATTCACCCCTCCCCGTCCCCCACTAGTGTGTGAAGCAGATGGAGCCCTGAACTCCTTCTGGGGCCTCAGTGATCACTTCCGGCATGAATCACACTCTTGTGGAGCCCAGTTGAAACCTGGACAGAGTTGACGACCTCAAGGACTCTACTCTCACCCTTTCCCTGCCAATATGGGGACTGGGCTGAGTCCTAGGCAACCTCTGAAGCCTCAGTGATCATGAACTGCACCACCGCACCCTTGTGGAAGCCAGGCTGAACCCCATACAGCTTCACAAACTCCAGTGAGCCTCCCCCATCCCTCCCCCACCAGCCTAGTAGCCAAAAGAATACAAAAAGTTTCAGGAGCATCTGGGACTGTACCTTGCCACCATACACCAGCACAGGAGCCACACTGAGCATTGGGGAATCTTCAGATCCTCACCCTGCCACTCCTACACCATTGTATGTGGGAGTGTCCACCATTGTGGGAGTGAGGCTGAGCTCCAAGAAACCTCTGGATCTTCAAAAATGACAAAGTGAAGAAGCAAATTGCACTCTCAGACCTCTTCTGCACCCAGAACAAATCCAGGAGACATCAACACAGAAGAGCCTGGAATTCATACACCTGAAATTTCTGAAATGATAGCAACTGAAGTAAAGAAACAACTCCATCAGGCCATAGAAGACATATTAGAAATAATCTCTCAGGTAAAATAAGAAATGGCAACAATAAAGACAAAATTGCTCGGCACATCCAAAGGAGACATTAATAAGAAAATAAAAGGGTACAGAAAATTTATGGAAACCTTGAGGGAACAGTATAGGAAACAACTAGAATGCATGAAACAGATCCAGATATCCAGGAAATTAAAAATTCCATCGAAAGCAAAAAAAAAATTGCCTGAACTTCAAACCTTAAAGACAGCATTGCCACTAAGGAGTGTGAAAAAACAACAAGGAACCATGAAATAACAATTCAACAACTGCAAGATGAAGCAAAGAAAAACAGTGTAAGATTGATAGGTATCAATGAAACAGCAGATGTCAACACAAATGACATAAAAAAAACTATTTGCAGAAATAATAGCAGAAAATTACCCAGCCATGGAAAAAGAATCAGACATACAGAAGTGAAGCACATATAATGCCAATTAACCATAACCAAAATAAATCTACACACAGACATATAGTGACCAAAATCCCAGAAACTCAATAAAAAATCAGAATATCAAAAGCTGTCAGAGAAAAGAAACAGTTTCCTTTATAAGAAAGCCCACAAGAATCATGGCAGACTTCTCAACACAAACTATCAAGCCAAGAAGAGCTTGGAATGAAGTATTTCAGGTACTGAAAGAAAACAACTTCCAAGCCAGATTGATCTACGCTGTAAATCTATCCTTCAAATTTAACGGAGAAATAAAACATTTCCATGATAAAGAACAATTGAAGAAATTCCTGAGCGCCAAACCAATCCTACAAAGAGTATTAAAAGATACTTGAAGAAGGGATAAATAAGACAACAACCTCAAGAACAGCAGAAAGGAACCACCAAACCGAGCAAGCAATTAAACACGGAGAAAAAGGAGGAACCAACAGCAGGAAAATAACATGACAAAGATAAGTCAATGCATAACAGTTATAACCATCAATGTCAACGGTCTAATGCACCAACCAAAAGAAGCAGACAAGCAGAGTGGGTCATGAAACAATCAGTCTAACAAAAGAAGTAAAAGATCTATACAATGAAAATTATAGTGCTCTGAGGTTGAAGAGGATATCAGAGAATGGAAAGATATTCCTTGCTCATGGATAGGAAGAACTAACTTGTGAAATTTACCACATTTCCAAAATTGTTGTATAGATTCAATGCAATCTCAATTAAAATACCATTAGTATACCTCACAGACATAGAGAAAACATTCTTAGAATTCATCTGGAACCAGGAAAGGCCTAGACTAGCAAAAGCAACCCTGGGAAACAAAAGAAAGGCAAGGGGCATCTCAATCCCTGACTTGAAATCATACTACAAAGCTACTGCAATAAAATCAGCATGGTGCTGGCAAAAAAACAGAACTGAAGATCAATGGAACAGATTAGAAGATGCAGACACAATGTCAAACACACTCAGCCACCTTATCTTTGACAAAAGAGCCAAACATGTTCACTGGAAGAAAGATAGCCTCTTTAATAAATGGTGCCAGGAAAACTGGCTTTGCACATGCCAAAGACTAAAACTAGACTCATGTCTTTGATCATGCACTAAACTAGTCAAAATGGATTAAAGCCCTAAATATTAAAACAGAAACATTAAATCTATTGAAAGAGAAAGTAGGTCAAAGATCTGGAAGACAAAGGGGTAAGCAGAGTTCATGAACAAAAACCAAACTACATGGGAAATACTTCAAAAAATCAACAACTGGGATCTCATCTTATTGAAAAGTTTTTGCACATCAAAAGAAATCACCAACAGAGTTAAAAAAATAAAACCCACGAATTGGGAAACAATTTTAGTCAACTGCCCCTGGGACAAAGGATTTCTATCTAGAACATATAAAGAATTATAAAAAAAAAATCAGGCCCCCAAATTCAAAGACCCAATCCAAAACTGGGCGTCTGAGATGAATACACACTTCTCACATGAACAAATACTAATGATCAATAAATACATGGAAAAATGTTCACAATCATTAGTCAGTCAACAAATGCAAATTAAAACAACACTGAGATTCCATTTCACCCCAGAAAGAATGGCTGTCATCAAGAAATCAACCAATGACAAATGCTACAGAGGCTGTGGGGAAAAAAGAACACTACTGCACAGTTGATGGAAGTGTACATTGGTGAAACCACTGTGGAAATCAGTTGAGAGATTCCTCACAAAGCTAGAATTCGAAGTCCCACTTAACCCAGCTATTCCCCTTGAAGGTATTTTCCCAGAAGAATTAAAAACATCATACCACAGCCATATATGTGCACCCATGTTTATAGCAGCACCATTTGTTATAACTAAATCTTGGAAACAACCCACTGAGGAACGGATAAAAGAGATACGGTATTTTTATACAATGGCGTATACTCAGCTATAAAAATAGATAAACTCAAGGCTGTTGTAGGTACATGGATGCAACTAGAAACCATAATTATAAGTGAAATAAATCAGACTCACATGTGTAAACATCATATTGTCTCCCTGGTGAAAGAACCTGAAAAAGTAAGAAAAGAGTAAGTAAAACTCAAAATGTACAATAGATGATATGAAAGGGAAAGAAACTGTTTAAAGGAAGGAACAACTGGGATGAGGGAAAGAAGAAAAAAGAAAGAAAGAAGGCAAATATATATATATATATATATATATATATATGAATAGCTGGAATAACTGTACTGCTGATGTCTGATGGTGTTTTTAAAGGAACAGTTAACAACATTTTTTTATGTTTTGACCAATTTTGCATGCTTATATCTGCTAATCTGAGCAACTGATTTGAAATCAATAAGCAATGGAGCAAAAATTGGTGAATTCCTACCATCTTGCCTAGTGAAACTCTGTATTATCTCTAATGTTTTATGTAATAATTATTTTTTATTCTCTTAAATATTTTGAACAATCTTCCATTCTTACATCTGACAATCTGAACAACATAGTTGAAGATAACAATATGTAATAATATAACAATCACTGTTAATTCCTATCATTGTGTTTTGAAACCCTGTATCACTTTTAATGTTCTCATTTTGTTTTGTTTATGTCTGTGATGTTAGTATGCTACTATTGTTCTTTTACTACTCTCTTTAAAATAAAAAAACAAGTTCCCTCTACATGTTGCACAGACTCTAGTTTGTAAGATACACATAAGTTGAAAGTGAAGGAATGGTAAAAGGCATTTAATGTAAATGATAACCTGAAGGCATAGGAATGACTATGCACAAAGTAGATTTTTAACTGAAAAATTGTCATGGGAGAGAAAGAAGGTGATTATAGAATGATAAAAGGCTCAATTCAAAAAGAGGAAATAACTGAAAAAAATATATGGAGACCCAACAGCAGTGTTAAAATATACAAAATAAATTTTAACAGATTTAAGGGAAAAGTAGGAAGTAATACATTAGTAGAGGACTTCCAAGTGCCACTTGCAGCAATAAACAGGTCATTTAGACAGAAGAACTGATTAATAAAAGAGAAAACCATAGCAACACCCAAGAACAAAAGAAGCTACGGACAAATATAAAACATTCTACACAATAGCAGTGGGAGGCACATTCTTTGTAAGTGCTCCAACATTCTCTAGGATAGAAATACATTAGGCAACATAGAGGTCTTAGCAAACTGAAAGAAACAGAAATAATATCAGCTATTTTTTGGCAAAAGTGCCATGAATAAAGAAATCAATGACAGGAAGAAACTTAAAATTTCACAGATCTGTAGAACTTAATGCATTGCTGTCAAAGAACTTTAAAAAAAAGGTCAAATAACTTAAAAAAATACCCTGAAGGATGTGAAAAGTGGAATACAACATACCAAACTGATAGGTTGTATCAAACGGGTTCTAAGCAGAGCGTTTGTAGCAATAGGATGATAAAAAAAGATCCTCCCCCAATAAAATCTAACCTTAAAACTCAAGGAACTAGGGAAAGAACAAGATCATCCTCTTCGTTCTTTTTTTTTAAAAATAAGAAACAAAAAGAAGAAACCCAGAGTTAGGAGTGGAAAGGAAACAATGAAGATGGCCGCCATCCAGGGGAATACACGGGAGGGGAGCTCTGCTAACAAGGGGCTGCCACGGCAAGTGTCCTCTTCCGACCAGCTTTTCTCACTGAAAATAACCGAGGCGAAGCACTGCAGCTCCAGCAAGGGATCTGCCACAGGAGGCCGGGCCGGAGAATCCCTCTATCTTTGTGTAACTGAGATTCATTCTGCGTGGGGAGATGATCGAGTAGTCCAGTCTAGTGAAATCCCTTCCAGCAAGGACCATGGGGAACCTCCGCGTCAACAGATAAACCCAACAGGCTAAAAACAAACAAACAAACAAACAAACAAACAAAAACTCACAATCCACAAAGTGAGCATTTGCACTCTATGTCTAAATGGGATTTTACCTGCTGAGATAGATGATTTAAATAGGACTATAATTCATGTAATAGTCACACATTGCAAAACACTGTAAATAGATGATAATTGGTTATACTAATCCCTAAAAAATTTAGAACTTGAATGAAAAAAGATAATCAGTTGAGGGCAACACCAAAATAGATGAAATGCTTGAATTACATAACAAAAATTTGGAGCAGTCATGCATACCTGAATCTCAGCTACTAAGGAGGCTGAGGCGGAAAGATTGCTTGACCTCAAGAGTTTGAAGTAAGCCTGAGTATCATAATGAGATACAGTCTTAACATAAAAACAAATTTTAAAACTGTTATTATAAAAATGCATCAAGAGTTAAAAAGTTCTCCTGCTATAAATGACATAGCACATATCAGTAAATAATTAGTTATTTAAAAATAACCCTATGCAAATTATGGAATTTTTTGTTTCTTGTGTGTGTCTTTTTGAGACAGGGTTTCACTATGCAGTTGAGGCTGGCTTTGAACTCACTTTGTAGCTCAGGCTGGCCTCTAACTCACAGCAATCCTCCTGCCTTAGGTTGCCAAGTGTTGGGATTGCAGGTGTATGCCACCATGGCTGGCACAAGTTATGGAATTTAAAACTATTTAACAAAAACAAAATAGTGAGGTGGAGATGACAAAGGTAAGAATTAATGAATTGAGAGCCAATCAAAGAATTTACCCAATATGATAGTAGAGAAAACAGGCTGAGAAAAAATGAATAGAACTTCAGAAACCTGCGGAACAATTTAAAAAATGAAATCAATACTGGTATTATTGGAAGCCCAAAAGGAGAGGAGAAAGTCAGTAGGGCTAAAAGAATATCTGTGTAAATAATAGTTGTGATGCCTCCTTCCTAAATTCCCTAGAAAAAATGGTTCCAAAGCAGCCCAGACTCAATTCCTGCTGATGTCTAGGAACTCAAAATAAATGAAAGGATTTGCATCTTTTCTGGATTCTGCACCAACACATGGTATGACATTAATTAAGCTGTTCTTTTCACTGCGGCTTATGAGGTTTTCATGTATTTGTGTGGAAAATTAGCAAGAGTTGGATGTGGCTTAATTGATACAATCTTCCCCCTAACCCCTGCAGTCCTCTGGATCAGTGGTATTCGCATTAGTTTGTAATAGCTTTTAGAGATCGGGAAGATATAAACCCTTGGATCCTTCTTATTTAGTTATTGGCTTCCCTTTGGTTGCAAAATCAGAGCTGAGAAAATTTTAGACCTATAAGATCAAGCCTGCAGAGGAGCCTCAAACTACAATCCCTACCCATACATATCTTGGTCTGTTAATTTCCAAGTAAACACATTTCCATTTGAATTTTACTGCTCAGCGCATGTCTTCTAGGATTGTGTATGTCAATGTCACATAGACTATTTCAAAGCCATATCTACATGTTGACAATTTTGATGAGCACTTTCATACCACCCTAACTCCTTGATCGGGGAAGAGGACAATTGACAGATGTCTGCTGGAGAGCTTTATGCATATAATGTCAGAATTCTCACTCACAATAGACCTACCGGAAGACTGCAGAGCATCACTAAACCTCTCTGCTCCACTGTGCTAATTTCACCGCCGAAGAACAGGATAACCTTTGGGAAGCATTTGGAGGTCCCCGGATAAATGAAAAAGCACTCCACACAGAAGAATATTATTACCCCATTTGTGAGCCCTTCGTGCTCCTGTCTGTACTATTTCTGCCTGCACTGAGCTTCAGCCTGTCCACAGTACAAACTGCTGCAGTCTTAAGTATTTCCTGTCATCTGTTCTTGCTAGAGATTAGTTTGCAGACCATTGCAAAAAGCATGCATAATACATACTGCTAAATACAATATCACAAACCAGCTTCAGTGATTGCTTTTTTTTTTTTTTTTTTTTTTTTTTGTGGTACTGGGGATCGAACTCAGGACCCTGCGCTTGCTAGGCAAGCGCTTATTCCCCTGAGCTATATCCCCAGCAACTTCAGTGATTGAAAAGCATTACTCAGCAGCATTGTCTATTGTATGATTTCCCTTTCCATCAATGCGCTCTAAGTAGGCACTACATCCTCAACTATCCAGTCACATCTGATCTAACCCAAAAGTCAAGAGTAGGAGTCAGTTCAATTTTGCAAGAACATCGTGATACTCTCTGAAGGTATTTGTGTGATATCAGACAAGAAAATACTAAAGGGACACAAAAATCTCATTCTTTATCCTCTCCCATCAAAAACACCCTACTGCCTGTTTCCACGGGAAGCCAACTTCCATTAAGATATTTAAACACTTCTTATAGCCCTGTGTTAGAATTAGAGAAAGAGATCTGCTTAGTTACAAGCAACATTAAGCAGTCACCTTGTCTTCCTTCCCCTCATATATATGCTCCATGGGTAACAAGATTTTGAGCAAATTACTCTCTTTATTTCTTGGGTGCCATGAATTCTGGCAGGGTTTACTTTGACAGCTATTTTAATGGTTTTACTAACTCTAAATCTGTCAGAGCAAGTTTGTCTCCACTCCACTAACGTCAGTCTTACCAAGAGTCAAAGTAGATTTTAGCAGAGGGGAGGAGATGCTGGAACCAAACCAGCCAAGGAAGCTGGAGAGATCTCAGGAGAAGGGATGAGTCCTTTCCTGGAGAGCAGTGTGTTATTTCTTCTCATTCTTCCATAGGAAATCTCTAAGTTTAGCAGAAAGCAAAATCCTTACTCCTTGTTCTGTCCAACACACAAAATGATGAATATGGACTAAGCCTATTTTATAGTATGGCTTAAGATTCGTTGTTTTCTTCTTTCAACTTCTTTCAACACAGTTGTTCTTGGTGTGAAAAATTCAGTGTTCCTTTCCCACACGACCCCTATGTTGAAGTCAGTGTGTAATACAAGTAATAACATATTGGAAAAAAAGAGGGATCCTCAAATGGAAGTGTAACCTCAAAATAAATGTTAAAGAATGAGGCAAGAATCGAATAAGAGTGGGAAGAAGGTGGACACTGAGAAGTGAATGCTGGACCAAAATATTCTTTACTATAACATTGGCAGAAAATAACTCCATAAAGAGTGATAGAGACATGGAAAATATATAATGTTTCATAACCTTGTTATGCCCACTTTCTGACTCATAAATAATGTACTATGGAAGCAGTTCTTTATCAGGTTATACATAACTACCTCATTTATTTTAATATTGAAAAAAAGTTGTAAGAATCTATCATAATTAATTGAAACCCTGATCTGAGCCTTAGGTTGTTTCTTCTGTTATAAACACTATACACATCATTACCTGTTTCTACACAATACGTGTGTTACAGAAGTAAAATTGATCAGGTAAGCATGAACAGATTGCTCTCTAAGAACACAAAATAATTGCATATACTCAAACACATACATCCCAAAGCAGTATGTCTACAAATGCCTCCTTGGGGCTGGGGACATAACTCTGTGGTGCAGCACCTGCCTGGCGAGAGCAAGGTCCTGAGTTAGATTCCCAATACCTGCCCAAAACAAACAAATAAATAAATAAATGCCTCCTTGCCAACAGCTGCATGAACACTAAGCATTATTCATTTTCAATATTTAATTTTTATCTTTAATTCTAAAATGTTGCATTTCATTTTTATTTCTTTGTGAGTAAATGCATTTTATCCAGTGTTTGCAGGTCAATAGTATCTTTACGTGTGGATGTTCATTAAATACTTGGATTATATTTTTACTAATTTTCCCATTAAGATATTGAAATATTTTTTTAATTTAATTTATTTTTTATTTTAAAGAGAGAAAGAAAATCTCTAATCCATATTTTATGCCCATAACTTGTACTCTATAACTACTTTCAAGACTATAATATACAATATATTAATTATTATTACTCTCCTATAATTTTGTTATGAAATTTTACCTTTTTTATATAAACAAAAAATAGAGAAAGAAAATAAAATAAAAATAAAACAGTTTCACAACAGGTTAGTAGGATGGTAGCAATAATTAATACATTGCATATTGTTATCTTCATAGTAGTTATTCAGAGTACAAGATATAGGCAAGAATTGTTGTCCAAACAATATTAGCACAAACCTTTCTTTTCAATGATCTAAGAGAAACTAGTTGTACATTAACTATCTTGTGTATACACATATTTTTTTCTTTTCACTTCCTTCTTTTCCTCTTTCTCCCATCAGAGTTTCTCTTCTTTTGAACAGTTCCTTCCCAATTTACAGTATCTATTGTACATTTTGGATCTTACTCATTCAGCTTCTCACATTAGTGAGACAATACGATTTTTGCGCATGTGTGTCTGGTTTATTTCTGTTATAAGTGTGGTCTCAAATTGCATTCACTTACCTATAAAAGTCTCAAACTTATCCTTCTTTATGGCTGAAGAATACTCCATTATATAATAAAAACTATATGTTTTTCATCCATTCCTCATTTGATGGACATTTGGGTTGTTTCCAAGATTTAACTATTATAAATTCTGCTGCTATAAATATGAGTGCACATATGTCAATATGGTATGATGTTTTCAATTTTTCCAGGAAGATACCCAGAAGAGGAATAGCTGAGTTAAGTGGGATTTCGAATCCTAGTTTTGTGAAGAATCTCCAAACTGATTTCCACAGTGGTTTCACCAATCAACACTCCAAGCAGCAGTGGAGAAGTGTTCCTTTTTCTCCACAGCCCGTCCAGCGTTTGTTACTGGCTGATTTCTTGATGATAGCAATTCTTTCTGCAGTGAGATGGAATTTCACTGTTGTTTCAAATTGCATCTCTCAGATGACCAATGATGGTGAACATGTTTTCATGTACTGACTGGCCAATTGTATTTCTTCATCTGAGAAGTGTGTATCCATCTCAGATGCCCATTTTTGGATTGAGTTTTTGAATTTAGGGGCCCTGATTCTTTTCATTTCTTTATAGTTGGCTCTGAAAGGCAGCCTATTCTTTACTGTATCTGAGTGAAGTTCTTTGGTATCACTGAGAGCAGGTAATGTTGATTGAAATTCTAAACCACCCCTAAAGCATCAGTGGCTTACTGCTGTAGAAGTTTATTTTTTATTCATAGTACAGAATAATAGTTCTGCTTGGAGTGGTTATGCGTTGTATGACTTTGCCTTTTAGGAGCCCTTTGCCTGTAAGCTTGTGGACAGGCGAATTAGACAGTAGGCAAGACTACACAGACGTTATATGGTCATCACTGTCTTCAAGGTCCTCTCAGGCAGAGCATAGGCCCCAGTCCTTCTCACACATCCATGACTAAAGAAAGGACCAGGACAATGCCCTTCCACTGTCTCTGCCACACCTCCGGATTGTATCACATCTATTGTCTCCCTTTCATTTGTTTGAATTTTGCACACATTTGCACATATACATTATTTATGAAGGATTAGATTATGTATGGATACAAATACCTACCTAGTCTTGTTCTAGTTGTTTTATAGTTTTTAAATTATTACATATATAATGCATCTGGAAATTGTTTCTTACAGAAGTATCTATTCATGTAAAATAGACATCTACTTAAATTTGTTTGAAAGTTAAACATTTGTAGAATGATTCTTTTTTCATTCACCATATTGTAATGCTTCATTTATCTTTACTAACTCATGAAATAAGATACTAACTATATGCCAGGGACTTTCTTAACATTATAAAATGTTAGTGCATTGTCCAAGATCCCTATGAAATATTACTACTATTCTTCCCACTATAAACACTAGCAAACTGAAGCCTCTAAAGGTTAAGGAACTGCCCCAATTTTTGCATTCAGTAAATAGTAGAACTGGATTTTAACCCAGGCACTTGGCTGTAGGACAAATTCTTGACCATTATATGAAAGTGCTCTTCCAAACAGGTAGTCTCTAACTAAACTGCAGCTGTGGTTACTTCACAGTTGGGTGGGCCTCCTGTTACATTTAATTCAGAAGTTAAGATTAACGATAATACACACATACCCCAAAAGAATAAGGAAAGTTCTTACTCATATAACAAGACTCTCTCAAGTGAGTATCATAGGCTATGAAACAAATCCAAGGGGGATTTGAAAGAACAGGAAAAGGATGCTAGTTCGAGTTTTCATTGCTTGCTAGGGCTGCCACTAAATTTCAGGGGATTTAAGGACAGGAATTTATGGTCTCACAGTTCTGGAAGTTAGAAGTGTGAGCTGAAGATGGTAGCAGGCTTCTTTTCTCTTGAGGATTGTGCGAAAGGAACAGTCCCAGGGGCCTCGTGGTCTGTATGTAGCTGTCCCCATATGCACACAGTATCCCCCTCCATGGCTGCAATTATCCAAGTTTCTCCTTCTTATAAAGATACAAATCACCCCGGGTTAGGGCCAATACTAACCTTATTTTAGCTTGACTACCTCTGTAAAGAACCTATCTCCAAATAAAATTCATATCCTGAATTACTAGAGATTATGTTTTAAGTACATAGATTTCATTAAGGACACAATCCAGTCTCAAAGCAAATCTTTTATAGTGATTAGAGAATGAATGGGGGTTCCCACAGACACACAGGGTCCCCTGTGGTTTGGATCTCCTGCTGATGCCAAGGAAAGCAACACCAATACTTTCTCACCAGCCTCGTCCAACGTGGGCAGAATGTACAGAAGGAGTAGTAGCCTTCAAATGTCAGCAGTCTAATATCAAAAAAGAAACCTTACTTCTAATATCACTAGGCATGACCACTGGAGTATTGAAAGATCCAGCACCAATACATTCTTGTAAGTACTGTAGCATTAAAAGTTTTAGCTGACACAGAGAATATCTATTTACTTCTTTTTAAGCTTGGAAATATCCTTACATGTCTGATGCATTTATGGCTACATAAAAGATAGCCAAAATTGGTCAGAGCCCTTAAGCAAAAAATAATAGTAATAACAATAACTTTTGCATTCAACTAGAATAGTCATCTATGGGAAATAGGCTTTTTAAAAAGCATGAGTCTCCCCGTTCTTATTAAACATCACACTTTCCTGCTTTTTTTTCTTTTCCTTTTGAAACAGGGACTTGCTAAGTTGTCCAGGCTGGCCTTGGCTTTATCATGCTCCTGCCTCAACTTCACATCCTTTAAACACCACTAAAACTGCTGGTAACCAGCCTCCCAGATGGTCTCCAGGGACCCTCATAGCCTGCTGTTAATGCCTTTAATTGGTGTTTGCCTACATTTTTCAGGATTGTTCTGAGTGTTGACCAGAAACACCAGCTGTGACAGCATGTGACAAGGCTTTGCTCTTGCTCTCTCTGGCAAAGCCAGTCTCCATGTCATAAGAACTCCTGCAGCCCTAATGAGAAACTGGGTACTGCTGTCCATAGTGAAACCAGATGGCCAGTCATGTGACTGAACCTCCTCGGAGCTGTCACTAAACAATGACCCTCTCAAACCTTAAGAAAGAAAACTTATTTCCTGAGGAAAACAATCCTTTTTCACTAATCAATATTTTATTTCAGGTTAAAAAATACCTTTGGAAAAAGTCACATGGACATCTAGACCTAACCATTGCTGCAAAACAAGACACAGGATGGAATTAGGCAAAATTACCTTGGGCTATAATGGAGGTCAGACTGACCCACTCCTCACCATCAAATTGATTGCCATGTTGTAATACACTATGTTAGTCAAATTTCCACCCACTAGTTCCATCTTGTTTCTGTCCATTTTCTACAGACTGGACTCAACCTACCTAACAATTAAGGGAAGGTGGTTCCTTATCTCCAAGATGGACCCATATTTTCCCCCTAGAAAAGTCATGAAATTTTCTCCTACTAAATGTCTAAAATTCTCTTTTTTCTTTTACCCTTCAAAGAGTTGTCAGCCTTTGTTTAGGCTGTGACACTGATCAGTGAGTATTATCTGGCTAAGAATAAGTTTCTTTGCTCCACCAGGGTTTAGTATCATGGGGCTCATGAGTCTAAGAGTGAAAAGGAACCAAATTTGGGATCAAATTTAAAAGCAAAATCACATCTTTTAGCTTCAGTTACCTCTAGATAACTACGCCTCTAGCCAATATGTTAAATGCAAACTCCTATGGACACCAAGTCACAAACATCCAGCTGAGCCTCTTCCAAATTTCTGATCCTCAGGAAATATGTTCAATAATAAATAATTGTTCCAGCTGACAAAGAAGAGTTTATAGAGCCAGCTCTAGTGCTGCTAAGAATAACAAGAAAGGTAGACTTAGAGGTGAAAGGCAATAAGCCGTTTCACCAGCATGCACTCTGAAACACAACAAAATGCAGAATGTTAAGGACAAATAAAAGAGCCTTTGGGGAAAAAAGAGAAATCAAGGCTTAGCTGGCCTCTGGGAATTCAATACACTCATCCTAATTCTCCATTAAAATCCTTGATAATATTTCCATTTTATGAACAACGAAACTAGTAGGTCGAAGGATAAGCATAAAATATACCTCTTTCCAGTCTTCACAGTCTAAAATTCTCTCGCTGAAAGAGAAGGAATGAAGTACAGGGTTCCTAAGACACTAAATTTCTCTGAAAATAAAGGCTCTCCTGAAATTCCAAATTTTTTTTTTATCACAAACTCTATTTTCCTTTCATCTCATTTCACTCTGATAAATTAAGTACATCGGCATGGAAGCAATAAAAACAGAGAATAATAATGAATTTTTTACCTACAGGGAGCAACCACGAGCCATCTACTCTCACTGCAAGCCGCTGACATGCAGGAAAAAAAGCTCAGTAGTTTCTACTCTTGGTTTGAGAAAGCACTCAAGATATATATTCTACCTGCAGGGTATAAGTCTATGATCAGAACTGCTTTGGGGAACAAACTCCTGCTTCTTTCCTACTTCTGTTTGAGTTTTCAGCATAATAAGCAATTTAATCAGTTCCGCTCCACTAACATATTTGAGATATTTGCATATCAGCACGACTTGCCTGCCATTCTCCTTATGAAAACTGGCATCTATGATGTCACAACATAGGACTACAGAGCCAAGCGCCCTGGGCCAGCAGCAGCACAAACACAGTCATTTGTTCTCTAATGTAAGCTATGACGTGGTCTCTGCCTCTTGTGTTTCTGACTTGCGTCTTACCAGCAAAGACACACTGGTTCTGCCTTCTTCAGAATAAATCTGCAGAGAGATGCATTGTTATTGTTAAGGAATCTGCTTAAATAAAACTGCCTCAACAAAGAATATCTTCCTTGGATGATAAACACTGGCAGGCCAGGGACAAGGGTAGAATATTCCACAGAATTGCAGCAGCGATAAGACACTTGGAGGGTTTATGTTACTATGTTTGTATACCATATTCAGACAGTGAGAAATTGTGCATATCAATAAATTAGATACTAGGTTAGAAGCAACACTAAGAATCAGCTGAATACAGTATATTTACAGAATGGAATCAAGGAATCAGAGGAACTTAGTTATCATGCAGTAATCTCCCTTAGCAACAAGCTTCCAGATATATCAACTCAGGATTATAAAAATATTAAATTAAATTATTGGCTTTAAAAACCACAAGTGTAAAGTGTGGGAGAGACTCAGTTCTGTTCATAAAATCCATTGTCTCACCTGGCCTGCCTGGTACTGAGGGACAGCTGGGTGAACAGTTTCTTCAAAGGAATGTATTATTGAGACTTGCAAACAGGGTTTGCTGGAAGTATTGCATGTTCTTACCACTTCTTTTTCTATCTTATCACCTGAATGCAGAAAACAACATGGTCATGGGCATTTCAGAATCGGGAAGCCGTGATTTGAAAGGACCTGGGCCCCTGGATCACCATGTAAGAAGAATCTCTGACTAAACAAGCCTACTTGGTCACAGTCAGGAAAAAAAATATAAACTTCTATTCAGTTGGAACCATTATCAGTTTTTAAATATTTTATTATTATGTATTTCTTAATACTTTATCAAAGTTGAAAAGTCATTTTGAGGCCTGGCAGAAGGCCTGGGAATCTTTCTGTCTTCCAATGCTATTTTATTCTTGTTAACTGATTTAATCTCTCTAGCCCTGATTTCGTTGACCAAGGAGTGCAAAGGTGTTAGACATACCCACAGAAAACCACTTCAAAAACATTTCAAGTGTGATTTAAAAATATGGCCAAAAAGCTGCTACATCAAAGAAAATAAATATTGCATATTTTGAGGCAGTTTTGGCATGCAACAGATGACACGATTTTGATTACATTTGGGCTTTTGCCACATACCAGCACTTTTCCTCTGACATTCATTCAAAGTGACTAGTGACTTACAATGCCACCACAATGGCCATCAAAGCAACTGAGGCATCCTGGTCCTAACTATAAACTCTTTACGGCAACTTAAAGATGATTCCAAAATTCAGTATCTTGCAAAGCACCAAGCACTGTGTTTTGAACTCAAGACATATTGACTGAATCGAATAATTGTCCAAGTAAGAATGATCATCCACTTCTCTGAACTTAGATTTGGTTGGTGAAAATCATCTGTACTTCCATATGTGCATTCTACCTTCCATAGATAGAATTTATATTCTCTTACAGCTGTGCTATGGTGGAAACTATGACTTTTCTCAAACTTCATTTCATTTATTTGTTTGGGTTTGTTGTGATTTCTTTTTGAACCTGTGGATCACTTCTTTTCAAAATTATATTTCCTTTGGGGTGTAACCATTTTGTGCAATAGTAACATTCTTCCAACTATTTCATTCTTTTGTTCACTGTCTCTTCTTTCTTTTTGTACAGGCCTTCTGCTTGAACCTGATCAGCCACCAAAATAGCCATTGAGCCAACTGAAACATCCTGTTCCTAGCCGTAAATTCTTCATGGAAACTTCAGTGATGATTGCAAAATTCAGTATTTTGCACAGCATCAAGCACTGTGTTTCATGCTCAGTGCAAAATGTCACAAACTATATTGCTGAAGGACAACATTAAGTTATTTCTCCCAGTTCTGGAGGCTGGAAGTTCAAAATGCAGTTGGCAGTAGATTGGTATCTAGTGCAAGCCTTTTTCTTGACAGCTATCTTTTCATCTTGGCAGGAAAACAGGAAGTCTTTCTAGAGATTCTTTTATACTGTCCTCAGGACACAGTTACCTCCCAAAGGCTTCAATTCCCAATGTAATAACCTTGAAGATTAGGATTTCAACGCATACACGCATTTGAACACATAAGCATTTGGACCATAATCTTTCCTATGAAGCTGTATTTTTTCTGTCATTCTTTTGGTAATATCCAAAATGTCACCTGTTAATGGTGTCAATTTTCCGTAAAATCTCAAATGCCTATCATCAATTGTTTAAACAAAGTATGTTTTCATCATGACTTCACATCTTCTCTTCCTTTGCTCTGGATATCCTCAAAATATAACCTAAGATTACGCTGAATCTTTTAATTTTAAACATTATTACAGTGATTAGGAGTTGATAAAGTTATAAAAAAAACCCATGATGGAATACTGGTAGCCATATAAGAGATGATAAGACACACATGTGCACTCTCTATTTCCTTCCATGTGATTTCCAGTGTTACCTCAGGACTGTTCTGGCAAAAAGGCCAGAAGGGGAGGTAGCCCCTCAGCTTTGTACTTTGGAAACTATCAGGTGAAGTAAACCTCCTGTCTTTATAACTCACCCAGTCCATAATATTAACAATAGAACACAGACCAGTGGGGGTGAGAAAGACTGCAGGGAAACAATACTGGAAGTGACATCATTAAAGTTACCATGAAACTCAGAAAAGGGATGATGAGAACTTGGGCTGAAGCTGGAGACGTGAGTAGGAAAGAATTGAGTCAATTCAAGGTATATTTTGGACGCCTAACTGACAAGTTGAGTATGCATAAATTGTGGAAGAGGACGTACACAAAGCAATGAACAGAACTGGTTCTTAGATTTCTTATCGTGCATAAGAGAAAATGATAGTGCAATATTCTGAAAGTGGAAAAATTGAAGGAGAATAATCTTGGGGAACCAGAAATCAATAATTTTCCTAGAAATTCTAAGTTTGAGACCTCTGCTAGATATTCAAATTAGAATGCAACATAGGCAGTTGATCATACATGTCAGATCTTAGGGAATAGGACAGGTCAAGGTTGTATTCAGTGAGATTAACTAAGGACAGGGTATCCAGAGGAGGAAGGAGGAGACGCAGAAGGAGGAGAAGAAAAAGGCATCTTCCCGTCCATGTCCAGAGTCTGCCATGGGAACCTTATACACTAAAGCTCTCTCAGAGAGCGCTTCTTCCTGGGCCTTTCACATCGTCCAACAAAGCATCCTACACTGCTGTTAATAAACCAACATAAAAGTTCTAACCCATATTCAAGTGTGATTAATGATTATGTGATATTATGAAAATAACAAGCTAATTTCATTAATTACTCTGCAATATCGCAACTCAGTTCTACTAATTGGAAAATGAGCTTGGAAATATTGGTGAAAAATAAATTACAAGAGTACAATCGTACTGTGTTGGATCTAGTTGAAAGAATTAAATATTTAAGTCATTATGTTTTCTAATTAAACATCATGCTAGGATACCCTTAGAGAAAACGCTGAGAGGAGAAAAATATTGTTTCTTTCAAGCCAATAGCACTATGCTGTTTTAGAAGAAGAGTGAAAAAGAGAAGGGGAGAGAATTTCAAAGTTTTGTGAATTCACAGTCTGTGATTCCTTCATGATAAGTGTTTATAGAAGAACATAAAGCTAAGTAATAGTAGCATTGGGTTTATTTGAAATTAGTAAAGAATTTTTGTGCAATCATTAATGGGAATGATTGACTTTTTTCTATTTATCTTAAGTTTAAGCGACACAATGAAAAAGTAAAGTTCTCTCAGACAGTGCTTCTCTAATAACCTTATTAACAAATAACTACCAATTTCTCTACTATAAAAGACATTGGCCAATAATGGGCATGGCAGGTAAAAACTCATATATGATTCAGACATAAACTCAAATCCGTGCAGCACAGTCTTGGAGTAGAGCACCAGTCTAACAGCCAGAATCAATTTTAAACTAATTTAATACTAAGCTTCCTTCTCTCAGAGAAGTCCAGGTTGCCCTTTGGCCCTCTGACTTTGTCTAGTCCCCTCCATCATTTCAGAAGATGTTGGTTCTACAGTCTCCTCTTACTTTCCTGAATGATGTGCTTCTGCTCTAGTAAGAGTAATCTGCTCTGTAGAAGGACTAGTCACTGCAAACATCCTAATACACCGTCTATCCCAGTCATCCTCTCCAAATTTGCTTCCTATCATGACCCTCTTGCCAAGAAGGTTCTGGCAAAAGTTGTCTACACTCACTATCTTTTCTTTTGATTTTCTGTTTTACTCCTAATCACTTTTTACCCAGCAAATTAGAAGGAGCATGAACATCTACATGTTAATTCATACACAGATCTCCACAGATAAGTGTGGAATAGTGTGAAAGATTGCATGTCCAACATCTACAGTTCTGATATTACCTTATTGGGCATTCAGGAGCCTTGGAAAGAGTCTTCCATTCTTTTCTTCTAAAACATTTTGTATTTTGACTTCTACCACACCTCTTGGGTTTCCTTCAACAGCCTAGGCATACTTCATTCTCCCCGGTTGCTTGACAGGCTTATTTACAGAGTCTCTTCCTGCCACTCCCACTCCCCCTTTTCCATCTCCTCCTCCTCCTCCTCCCAGTGGTCTCCTAAAAGCAATGGACTAACTGGGTATGGTGGCACATGCCTGTGACCCCAGTACTCTAGAAGGTGAACAGGAGGATTCCAAATTTGAGTCCAGCATAGTCCACCTAGCAATCTAATGAAACACTGTGTCAAAATAAAAAAAAAATTTTGAAAGGGCTGGTGACATAGCCCAGCGTGGATCTCCTGGTTTAATCCCCAGTACTGAAAAACAAGTCAAGGGCTATCTCCCACGTCTCTCATAAAAGTTCCCCAACCTTTGGACCATAGACAAAAGAGATAAATTATTAAACATGAATTTATCCCCTAATAACTTGGAATCATAGATAAACCACCTGACTTCAGTGTTCTCAAAGATGAGACACTGCCTCGCAAAATTATTTTGAGGGTTAAATAAAAGTATATTTGTGAAAGCATCTTAAAATACAAAGAAATACAAAGATACTGCATTTATAATCATCAAGTCAGAGCTCAAACCCTCATTTTATGATCATTAAAAATAACACCTTATGTAATAATATATAATAAATAAATAATAATAAATGTATGTACGTGTATATTTCTGTTAATCCAAATAGTAAACTACTTTACAGTGAAGCAAACTCAGATCCTATGTTTATTTTTATTATTCTCCATATGCACATTTCCGTAAATGTATTAGAATGTTTGTTAAATGTTTAATAAGTTTGTTCCTGCATTTCAAAAATGCTATCAGCTCAGCCCTCAATTTTAAAGTGGCTCACACTTACTGAGCTCTCACTGCAAAATAGAAATTTAAAAGTTCATTTGATCATCCACTGGCTCTCTGAGGGTAAGATGCTGGAATGATCTCCTCCTTAAATATAAAGACTTTCCCTTAATAGACACTGTTTTCTTCATTCTGAAAAGACCAGGTTTGCTTTACAATACTGGAAAGACAAAGGAGATGTAGTCCACTCCTGGGAGTGTGTTTGCCCTGCAAGGGGATTTGCTTTGAAACATGCTCAATATCAAGTGCTTTTTGTATTGGAAATTTCAACTTCCTAATCTAGCCTGTTTTTAGGACATTTTCACTAATCTTCTAATGGAGAAAGAGCTGAGCCATTAACTGTCAATTTGGATAATTTCAAAGATGAGAAGATGACTTTCACCAACCTCCTTCGTCACCTCATTGAAGTAGCATGACTTGGGGTTGAGGTTCAGCCAACATTATCCAATGTTCCATGAGGCCGTTACATCTACCACAGGGCCGATGACAGTGTGAAATTCAGAGGCTCAATGTTTACAGAGTTGACACAAGTCAAATCTGTGAAATTAAACGATTTATCAGCAGGAAAGTCTAAGAGATAAGTAATACCTGGGTTAAGAGAAATAAAGGGGACACAAAGGGAACTGACCGCATGTCTCAGGGGTGCTAAGTGCACTAAGTCAACATGGGATGAACCCCAGGAATGGGTTTAATGATGAACCATTTAGGGCATGTCATCATTTGCCAAGAGCAAAGAAAGATCAAAGAGTAGTTAGAACAATTTTGAACAAAAAGCCTCCATTCTATCAAATGATATTATGCTTTGTCAAATAAGGAAGTGGCATGAAAATCGCTAGAAGTTAAGCATCCCCCAGCCGCTCGCCTTTGCTCAGTCATCCTTCCTAAAGAGTGAGTCTGTGTAGGAGAGGTGAGTGGGAAAAACATTTTCAGCTCAGACTATCAAGTTCAAACGCTCTCTCTGGCCCTGAAAGAATTACTTACCACCCTCTTCAATGGTGGTTCTCAAATTCGAGGTGGAGAAGAATCCAGATTGTTAAATGTGAATTTATATATGTACATTTTTGGGGGGATGTTATTTAACACACTCCTCAAAATACTCTAATGAAGGTAGTCTGGGACTCACTCTTAAACAGGGCTCTAGTAGTCTATAATTCCTTATTTCTAAGGAGAAAATAATAATTCCCACAGGAGAAGGTGATGGGCTAGAGCTAAATGAAATAGCCTATGTAAAATAACATAACTCAACATTTGATCCTGTTGCACACTTGATAGTGCCAAATGACGTTGTCAGGAATTACCCATCCCCAGAGATGCACAACTGTCATCCTGCAAATCCCAGTGCCTCTGCAGCTGGGCCCATGCTTTAAATCCTCCCTGATAGCTCCTGATGTTGCTACTGTCAGCAGAAAACGCCTAAGAAAAACCATCTGAGTAAATGAAATTTCTGTTACTTACATGTATGTCAGAGACAGTTCATAAAGAAAAACGCATAAAATTTTACCTTAAACCTGTTGCTCAAGGGTCTCAAGCCCCGAAGCCCAGTTTTATACAAATGCTTACACTCCCCAGTGGGTCAGTCAATGTCCATTTCCAAAACACCAGAAAGAGCTTTAGGTATTTTAAGCAGGGAGAATTTAACACTGCACATCCAAAGTTTTGGCAGCACTAAAGGAAAAAATAAGAAAGGTTGTTTTAGTTCCGAAATGACTACAAATAGGAAGCTTCTATTTTCTCATAGCAATAGAGATGCAAGTGGGAAATTCCTATTACCAAAACCTTAATTGCTATGTCCATGAGGTTGCCAAAGCCATCACTGTTGTAATGGTGCAGCTGTAATGTTTCTGCTACTTATCAGAAAGCCAGCGTCCTCTGCTCCTGACATTGCCCTGTATCGTCACACACTCAGCTAGAGCCATTACTGGAACAGGAGACCCCAGAGCCACAAGAACTGGGCCTGCTGCTATCTCTGTTGACCTTGTGGAAGGTAGAGAAGAGTAAGAATTTCCTATGGAGCTGGACGTGTGCTGCCACTACATTTCACAGAACCTTCCCCCCCGAGCAGGAGCCCAGGAACCTGCTGAAGGCTTCATCAACGCAATAAGATCCAGCTTCTCCCATCCCCTTTCAGTGTCTTCCACTGGAAAAATTAAGCAAGGGAATCAGAGAAATCCAGTTTATGGACAACTTCTCACAGCTTATGATAAAAGAGGGAAGCTCCTCGCCCCCCAAAAAAGATCATTGCTGAGAAATTGCCAGCACAGTTTGCTACATACCTCCCACCAACAGAAAGTAGGTCTATTTGTGGGGCTGTCTAGACAGCACCAAAGGACTGCCGAATTCACTCTCTACTTCTATCTCTGACCAGAGGAAACATGATAGAAAATTCTAGAAAGACATTACATTTGGGAATTTGTAATGATGAGTTCATGCAACTTCAAGAGGGGATGAGTTTTGAGGTGGAATTTTCCAGCCTAGCAAATACTGATTCCTTTCTTTCAAAACTCATCTGTTATCTGTAATCTGATTAGTCCAGCCCAAGAAACGTCTTTCTCCTCTGATCTTTTCCCACACACACTGCTGGAGACATTTGTTTTGCATTTAGCGTATGGAATTTGGGAACCATTTGCCATCCAAATGTCAGGCTTCTTGAGAGCTAGATCTCAAGTTTTGTGCTTCTTTGTGACCCGATACCCAGCAAAGGTCCTTAAATGTAATGTGATAAATGCTTGCAATAACACTACAAAACAAAAACTTCAATGCTAAAGAATTGAACAAATAAAAGTAATTTAGAATAAATAAGTTTTTAATTTTCCAGTTTAGCATTTAAATGAAAATATGTTGTTAAAAGTTTTTGACTCTCCAGAATCCAACTTTTAAACTACCTGACCTTGTTCCTAAGTACATACTGTTACTATTCGTCTCCCTTTACTTGAACGTGAAACACCACTCAAGACCCAGCTCAAGCCGCAGCTCTTTCCTAAAATCTCTCATTATTCCAGAACTCATGGATTTCCTTCCCTTCTGATCTCCTCAGTATGTAGCACAAATTTTAACTTTTATTTTGTAGGAGTAGAACTAGTGATACCCAGGCAGACAGAGAAGAGCGATTAAGAGTCAGACCACTCCGATCTGAATCTGGAGTCTCCTCTTATTCTCGGAGACTGTTATGTATCTTCTCTGTGCTTCAGATTCTGTTCCTTAACTGAAAAAGTGAGCTTCCCAATTTCTGTGGAAATAATGTTCCTGCTCTTACTTTAACTAAAATCCTTTAATTCATTTACCATATATCTAAATTATTCACAGCATCTGTGTTTCAAGTCAAATATCTCTTTCTCTGAAGATGTAAAGAAAAATTTTTTCCCTTTTATCCTCAGCTTCCATAATACCTATATTCTGGTACTTCTGAACTCTTGCTTATAGTATGATTATGTCATTATGCACTTAGTTCAATAAACAAACACCGGTTCAAGTCTGAACTCAGCTTTCGTACAATCTAAGGGAAACTAAACCTCGGAATGAGTAAGGTTGATAACTCAGTGGCCGAGTTCATGAACTTCCCCTCTAGTTTTCTGCCCTTGTGATGCATCTGCTTCATATATCCTCTGTCTTCCTACGTTTCAACTCATACTCTAGATAGGAGTATACTCTGGATAACCTATGCGTAGGATTTCCTCAATCACATGATCAAGTATCTGAAGGAATTGGTAGGAGTTGTCATGTGGTATGAACACAGCAGTTGGGGTTGTTGCAATGTGATACATGAATTACATGCCCATATTAGAATATAAATATCTAGAGAGCTAGATCTCTGTCTCATTTATCCACTTTCTTCATTTTATCTAAAATATTTTTCCTATATAATAGATGAATCATTCCCCCAGAACTCACATGGTAAAGTCCTAACATCTAACATGACTCTATTTAGACACTGGCTTTCAGAGATGTAATTAAGATGAAATGAAGCCATGGGGATGGGACCCCTAACTCAATAGGCTTGGTGTCCTTATCAGAAGAGGAACAGACACTAGAAATGTCTTTTTACACTACACAGAGACATCTCTCTTTCTTTACCAAAGGATGGAGGGAAAGCCACATAAGCACAGAATGAGAAATGGCACCAAAAACTCCCTAGGTTCACTTTTGTGCTTTTCCTCCTTGGTGCTGGAATAAACCATTTCTCAATAAAGCCCGGCTCCCTTTTGTGGAACCTTTAGGGTCCTGATTTCCTGAATGAACTCATTTAACTCAAGCTTTTCCAGCCCAACTTTGAAGAGCAATTTGCCAGTGGGCCACTAGATTATCTTCACATACTGTCCAGGTGGAAACACAAACTCTGATTCAAACTGTTCCAGCAAGAGTGGTTGATTTTCTCAAATTTTCCCACTCTGTGCTACAGAAGGTTAGCAACCAAAGTACAGGATATAGAAGGTTAATCTGTCTATTGCCTCAGAAGACATTACAAATGGTTTATATGTCCACGTGATTCTGAAATGCGTGTCATAAAGTGCATTACATTAACACAGAGATTTACTAGCTTGACAGAGGATTTTCTCCCAAAGGACGCTTAGTGTGTCCTAAAATTGTGACCGGATCATCCTATTAGCTCAGTACATTGCTTTAAATCAAGGATCCGCAAAGGTTTTTCTGTAAAATAGCAGAGCAGCCAGACAATACTTACATTGTTTTGTCTGCCCTTCAGTCTTTGTAACAATGTGGGGGAACTAGTATGGGGAGGGTGACCACCCAGGACAAACAGAGTAGTTGCAGTTGTCGCAATGTAGGCTGGAAGACAGTTGCAATTTATATGTTCCTACTGGAATGTTTGGTTCTAGGTCAGAAGCAATCACCCCATATATACACAAATAGGTGTAATCAACAGGTGTAACAACGTATTCTATAAAACCTTATTTACAAAAACAGACATTGGGTTGAAGTTTACCAGCCCCTATTGTAAATCAAAGTAAGTAACAACAACAGTTCTGACAACTCTTAGTTCTACCCTCCTATCTCTACTATAATGCTTCAAGATATTCCTACAATTCAAGATATTCACCTCAGAGTTTTGTCATTCTTATCTTTACGCTATGAACAGCTTTTAGGTAATGGTGATTGTTCTCCATGCATATATTGTTCCTTCAGTTAATATTAAAATCTAAATATGTCTCCCTTTTGGCACATGCTGTTAATTTTTCCTTGCTCAATACTTCCTTGCATTCACCCACAGCTACAGTTCCATATAAACTGACAAAGCCCCACACTGATCCCCTACATCTCTGCTTTTCTACTGAAAGCTCTCCAGGCTCATGGGAGTTTGTGTGCCATTCAAGAATTTTATAGATTCAATCTTTCTAAGGCAAACTTCAATCAAGGAGGAACTAGAAATAGTGGAAATATGCAGGCTCCCCTGTACTTCAATGCCCATTTTTTTATCTTTTATGACAATTATTTGTTGGCAAACTTTCTCCAATCTGTTAAATTCCTGTCTTGTTTATAAAACTTGCCTGTACAATGGTTTAAATATTTATTTATTTTTATTAAATGATGTATAACCTTCTCTGGGCTTTAGATTGAAAAATCATTTCCCAGTTAGTGAGTTTACATGTGTTTTTCAATTTAAAATTAAAAACTATTGAAATTTTGATAAGCGCTGAATTTAAATAAATACATCTATGACAATTACACCTTTATCATTTCAAACTTTTTTTATCTAGTAGATTTACTTTTATCTCTTCTGTTTCTTTTTTAAGTGTCAGAAATATTTACAGATTTTCTTGATACAGATGTTATGTATTTGGAGAGAAGATGATTTCTAAATTTTACCCACTTTATTGCAACTTTGAGTTAAAATTTTGAATTAAAGTTTTTCAAGTCCACAAAATTCTGCAAATAGTTAAGTAATTTGCAGTAATTACTGGTTTTATGTATTTACCTGTATTTAAATTTTTATATCCATGCTGATATTAATAGAAATGCACTTATGGAGTTGGATTCTTGGCAAGATGATACAGGCTACTCGTAAGAACTCTTGATAAATTAGTTCTTTGAAAGTCACTGTTGTAGGGATGCAAGTATTTTGAAGCCATCCCCCTCCATTTACAAGGACATAATATTTAATGGTTTGTATTTGTTTCTTTGTTTAATTAAATTAATTCATTTAATTTCCTTAGTTTCTTCTAATTCTGGTGAGAATCTCTTAGCTCTTTGTATTTTATGGCTACCATAATTTCTGAAATGAGCAGTTTCTAATTCCTTTATTATTTTCTCTAATCATTTGACACTTGACATCACATATTTTATTCTGTAAATCTATAAGAGAAATAGAATTTAGGTTCCTCTTTTTCAGTGCAAATCAAGGACTAAAATATACTTGACTCCTTTAGAAAATAAATTGTTGTGAGATGCAGTGGTAGGTTTCTCCAGTTGTTGACAGTCCAATTTTGCTCATAATTTTGACAAACAACTTACAGGATAAGTTTATTTTGGTTCTAAAGGTTTCAACACACGTGTTGGTTGGGTACCTGCAGGGCAGAAATGGCGCAGCAGCCAGGGATATAACTAAATGGCACAGTGCCTTCCTGGCAAGTGTGAGGCCCTGAGTCTTGAGTTCAATTCCAGGTACCAAAAAAAAGAGAAAAACGAACAAGAAAAAAGAAGGGCATAGCAGAGGACATCTGCTCACTACATGTCAGTCAGGAGTCAGAGTGAGAGGAGAGGGGACAGGGTCAGGGTCTATCTTTAGAGGAACACTTCCAGCCATCTACTTCCTCCATCTCCTAGTAGCCCCTCCTGCATGGCTGTATCGATCGATTAGCCACTGTGTCCTCCTGACCCAGTCAGCTTGCTAAGCCCCGCCTCTGCACGTTGCTGCCCTGGAGATCAAATCTCCATGCATGAGTCTTTGGGGGACACTTCATATTTAAACCATAGCACACACCTTGGAATTAATGAGATGTGGTAAATTTTAAATGTCCTTTCTTGTCTACAAATCCCCATGCTATTACCTTGCATATGTTATTTGTTAAAATTTCTCAGGGTTGGCATTTTGATACCCTTTCTTCACTGCTGAGGAAACTGAGGTTCTCTAAGGTTAATTTAAGTTCTTTATTGAACATTTATAACCTTAAAACACTGGATAAAAGCAACTCTGAAAAGGACAAGTGAAAATTTTGCTGTCATATAAGAATGATAAATGTTACCTAAGGGTGCTATGGAGGATGATTTGACCAAATCTAGGGATTCTGTCATGCTAAGAAGGTGTTGTATCTAAGATGCGATCCAATGATTGAGACATATCTAGAATAATGTAGCAAAAGAGTTTCTGGCATTGAAAAATGAAAATATAATTAGCCAAGGAAGTGAAGAACGGAGATATGGGTTAGTCTGAATGATTACAAGTCACATAGCCCCTCACTTACTGTCTGCAGAAAGGTAGTATGCTGTTTACTCTGCACCCTCCTACCTGCTCCCTGCCAAATATTTTCATGCAGAGTAAGTTAATATTCAATTAGTGTCAAACGTAACTTTTGATTTGAAATGTAAGGACAAAAGCCAAAGGAAAAAGGAAGAAACCACTAAGAACTACATTGGCATCCTTTTTCCTTTTTTCCTACAACGGTCCCCTATTCTACCATCTTGATTTATGGCCAAGTCATTTGCGGGCTCTCAACTTGCCACACTCAAAGCAATAAGACCAACTCTCTAGCCAAGAAATAACCCAGGAAAAGGCACCTATACGGCTTATATATACTATGTTTCCACAGCACTAAATGGGGGTTCCTTGATCCTCACACAAAGCCCTAAAAGAAGCAGCAATTTGAGAGACTCCAAAAACATTAGAAAAAATACAAAACAGAGGGCATAAGATGCTCCCTAAGGAGCTATTCTTCCAGAAGAATGATCCTTCACCTCAGAAAGCAAGAAAGAAGAGGGATGTAGGGATTCAAAAAACTAAGCCCATGCATGAAATATCAATTGTGTCTTTGACTTTGACACACAAATTGAAAGATAGCATTAGTTTTGCTTAATTAGAAGACCAGATGAATCAAAGACGATGTTCACAGACATTTTGTACATGCACCACAGTACTTTGTTTTGCATAAAAAAGCAAAATGTTGACATTCATAACTTGATAACATTTAAGTGCCTTTCACACATCTCTATGCCTGTCTATCTTCCCTCATTTTCTATTGAATGTACCTTTTCCTGCACAGGTGCATTACAAAGGATGCCAAGCAGAAGGAACAGATGCTGCAGAAGAAAAGCCAAAAGAAAAAATAAAAGCTTTCCACTTCTCAACAACATAAAATCACACCTTTTTTATTTTATGGAAAAAAGGTAAAACAAATGCATAACAAAATCATAGGAGAATAACAATAGTTAATATATTACATGTTGTTATCTTTAAAGCACTTACTCAGAGTATAAGATACGGACATAAAAATTTCTCCAATCACACATATCAGACTACCCATTTACATCTGTTTGAATTTACTGTTGTGCTGCCCCTCAATGGTGGATGAGTTGATGAGTTTACTTTGCTAACAAAGGGAACATTAACATATTTGCCTAGATATAAAGATGAAGGGGGTGCTCATGGCAGTAGAGAAAGTCCAGAACATTTTCAGGATGCTCAGACTTCAAGAAGGTGAGTGAGCTCAATGGGAGGCCCATGTATGGCTGGGTGGGAGAGATGACATCAGAGAAAGAAGGAGACACTCAGGAATCTAGAACAATAAGAAGTTGAAGTGAATTGCATCCACCAGGTGAAATCAGGATAAATTTCACTTACCTTTCCATGTTCATGTGTGGCTGAAAATTTCAGAGATGCATTTCTCTGAAGCTTGTTTTCAGTTCCTTAAATTTATATGACATAAATGAAATGATAATTTCCCCTCTGTCCTACCCTGGGGATAACCACTAGATACCATTCCCTGATTATTTGTATGCTGGACAATTAGGTTAACAATCTTTTTTTAAAAAAATTTTTACTTGTACTCATGCATCATTTTTTCATATTCATACAATTCATTGCTTAAGGCATCCAAGTACATTCATGTTTGTATATGTGTTTGTATGTATCTTTGTGCATGATTTTTAGACTTGACAAAATTATATGCATTTATTATTACTTATTCTAGAGAAAAAATTGCCAAGCAAACAAACAGCCATACAAGTATATTGTGACTAATGGCTATATGTTAAATATAGCTGGGTTGATAAAAGAAAAACAATTACAGATGGAATGTAAGCGTAAGCAGATTTCCAATAGCTGATTCAAAAGTCATAGCCAGTTCAACTGTCATACAGAGAAATACATATTCCTCAAACTAAATGCCTAATTAAATTTATGCCAAATAGATTTCATTCAAAGCCATTGTGAAATAAATGCATTTTTAATTATTTTAATTAGTTACAGAATCTTTTCTTTGGCTTCAGAGGAACTGAGGGAAATAGTAATTTCTTTGTATGTAAGCTGGGAGCTAAAGGTTCCTTTTCCTTTCTCTTCATAGTAATTAAAGTTGTTTAGAAATACAAGAGAAATAGAGTGGCTGCCTTTGGACACTTGGGTAATATGAAGAGGTCACGGATTCCCTAACGGTGCTTAAAAATAGACACACCCCTCTGCCTTGAATAGAATTTATTATATTAATTACAAAAAGTCACTGTCCTGTCGCTCTCCCCTCCCTCTTCTTCAGAACACAGAATTGTACAGGCAGGCAACTAGATAAAATGTTCCTTGGAATTCACTTGCATCCGTACAATTTTTAATAAATCATAGAGAGAGTAAATTTTCTTATTCACCCAGGCAGAAAATCAAGAGTAAAATATGGAGTTGAAGCATAATGTAGATTGCATGATTAGCTTTATCAGTTGATCACACATGTTCCATTTTGTCAGTATAAACTTTCTGAAAAGTGAACATTGTAATTTTCTGCCAAGTGTTGTTACCATCTCAGGATCTCTGAATTCTTGTTGTTTGAAGTCTACAGGGACAACATACGAACAGATCTCTGGAAATCATGGAAATGCTTCCTTTTGCATTGTGGAACACAATGGACATCCTCCTAAGGCTTCTATTCATTATCTCAGTAATGTACTGCTGGAAAGAAGGCCAGTGAGCAACTGCTTGATCAAAACTTACATTGGTTGCAGAAATCATGGAGTAAACTCCACAATAGTTTCTTTTGATTTTGTCATTACAGACATGCTGAGAATTAAATTTCTTATCACAAATGGCATTTTTACTGCAATTTGGGTGCATTCACTATTTGTAGTCTCATAGTGCACTCTGCAGGATGCCATTTCTAAATGCAGGAGGTGCTAATTATGCCACTGAGAGAGAAAAAGAAAAGGGAAGGGAGCAAAGAAGAGAAAGCACAATCAGACTGTGACTGGTAGAACAGCAGCCAAGAAGCCAGGGATTAACCCAGTTCACCTGGAGAAAAAAATCGCTAGTTTACGGAAGAAGGAAAAGAACAAAAGACTTGTTCTGACTACAACGTATTTGAATTGGACAGGGTACGAGTCCACCTCTGAGGAAGAAAATTATCAATGACTTTTACTGTGTTACCCAAAGAGATAGATATGCAGGGCTTTCTAATAAATTTCACCTCAAGCCTCAGCACTGATCAATTAGTGCTGTCTACTGGAGACACACAACAGGGAGCAACAGCGCAAATGCTACATATGTGCCATCCCCTGTAGGGTAGCAAGAGTAACCAGTGGGTTGCCGGAGGACGTGTGTTCAATTTTCCATCCTTCCACTTCCAGATATGTGACTGAGGCCTTTGGAAACTCCAGCCCTGTGGATCCATCAGATGACAGCAGCCAGGGAAAGAACCACCAAAGTGTTAATCCATCAAAGTATAAGAAGTAAAAAGCTATTATTCTGTTATACCACTGAATTTTATAGTACGGTATTATACTGCAATACAGAACTAATATAAGGGTAATGTCTACCTTGTAGGATTGGAATGAGAACTAAGTAATATAATGTATTACATAAAGTGAAAAAAGAACAAAGAGCATAGGAAAGTTCAGATGTTATCACTAGCTTCTTTTTCCATACATGAAATATCAAGTTTACTGCAACTGAATGAGTTATTCAAGTTTAATTATGATGCAAGGTGGCATAAAAAATTAAAGACAAAAGTAAAAGCTCTAAGATTTACCTGCAAAATGCGGCAGTAATCGTACTGATGGAATGAGATTACTGTGAGAATTGGTGAAGAAAACGCATGTGTATCAATTATCACAGTGCCCGGACAATAGTGAACACTTTAACAAAGTGCTAAAGATTTTTGTGATTGGGCTGGGGATATAGCTCAGCAGCACAAGCACCTGCCTGGAAAGTGCAAGATCCTGGATTCAATTCCTGGTACCAAAAAAAAAGCAATTTAGTGAAGCGTTCCATTATTTCTCTGTTGACAACTGTTATCATTGAGTAGAGATTCAGGGGCTCCAGAGGTCAGTCCATGGCTTCACTTCAGCCAAGGACATGGGCAAGGTTAAGAACATATGATGGTTTGCCATTAAGAAGCCACATCACATGAAGTTGAAGTTCTATCATCATACATGGTCAGTGACTAGATGGAGCAGCAAACAGACATGGAAGAGCTGGTTCTCTAGAGTGCAGCCATGACTCAAGGGTTGGAGATTAAGAGGTTAAAAAACAACGGATGGAGCAAAGAGGTGAAAGGAAAAGGTATTAACACTCAGTGAATTACCAACAGTCTGAAATAGAACAAAGGCTCTTTGCTCCATGCCTTCTTCACAAGCATAATTCTGAGTATCTGCCGTTAAGAAGAAGTCACTGTTGGGTTCTGTATCTGTCCAGTTGTTCAAAAAGTAGATGCCAGGCCAGAAATAAATTTGCTTGAAAAGATTTCATCAGGGAAATGCAAGGAAGGCTGGGAAGAAATACAGGGAAACCTGGGAGAGCCATAAAACCATGATGGAAATCTGACTCCAAGGGGCAGAGACAGAAAGATAAGAGAACCGGGGTGCTGCGAGTGCATTCTACACAGTCTCACTCTAAAGAAAGTTTACAAGGTCCGCAGAGAGTCCTTGAGCTAAAATGGTCCACCAGAGAATCCCGTGTACCCAGGAATGGTTCTGCCTCAGGAGCCAGACCAAACCTAGTCATTAGCTGGTAGCAGTTTGGAGAAAGTGTAGCTTTAGTACAAATCTAGAACTAGATTTCAGAGCACAGTACCTGGGTCTCTTTGCCCATGACATTTTCCGTATTTGGAGGTCTGAGGGTAGCATCCTCACAGCAGCCACAAGTCTACTAGAGAAAGCTGGGTTGAACAGGTGCTACATCCCCTTAGGATCTCATTGATATTCTGGCAAAGTTATCAGTGTGTTTCATTTATGAACAGAAGGATGATAAACAAGTGATAAAGCTACTGTGAGACCCGTTCTCAGTCTCACCAATAGAGAGGTGTCAGCAAAGAAAAATGGTTGCTTTCTGTTCTGAGAGACTGGTTTCATGTAAGTGACATCTTTTTTTGCATAATTGATGAACAATGATCTGACCAGCACTGGTTGAGTAGAGTGTTTTAGAGGTATCATTAAAATTCAAATACATTCTCTGACATATCTGTTATCAAGAATAACTTCTTCTCCGTAGAGAGACAGGCAAAGGGGCTGAATAGATGTTTGAAATCAAAGTACTTTTACCATCATTCATATGTCAAAGAATGCCATTTCATTATGGTACATAGGCGGATTTATATCTCTGAAAACAATTGAGAGTTACCAAGTTCCTCAAATGAAATTATATAATTGCATAGTATTTTAATATTTACCCTAAGTCCATGTACAACTTAAGTCATCAAGTAAGTATACACATTCCTCCCTTCCTACATATGTGTCATTTCCTGTTGTGTGTTTGTATTTTGTTTTTATATTCCCAATAGACCAAGAAATAAACTTTGCCACAATCAGATAAAAGTTATTGAAAGCACACACACTCTTTTCTACAGTATACTGCCCTACTATTTCTAAGTCAGACATTCCATTCCTACAAGTATTTATCAAGAATTCATATGTATTCAGATCCTTCCTTTAGCTGCAGAGGAGAATAAAGAAGCCCAAACCAGAGTCGATATCCTCAGGAAAATTTCCAATACTTCTGAGGATCTTTGAGGGCAGAGGAAATGCCTTTCATCTCTTGAATGGTCACAAACTATTGTACAGGGAGTTCACTGCCCAAAGGTCCCCAATCAAAGGACTGAGTGCTCTGCTCATCAAGCTCTGGAAGCTGATACAAAATTATGTCTTCCCAGAGAGAAGACTTCATTTTCCTAAATAGCACAAAGGTGTCACATAACTAATCGCATCCTGAAAACAGCTCTGAATCCTAAGTGTGCTCAGTCTGCAGCAGCTACTAGTAGCAGGAACTGAATACTGAATGAGTAAACTAATTATACATCTGAAAATGTGGAGCATATTCTCTTGTCCAGATACAAGGCACAGAAAATAGCTTCTCTTAGAGATCAGAATATGGAGAGACTGCCATCAGCTGCACCATCCTTGGAAGATTATCTCTGTAGCAGAATCAATTCTGAAATATACACATGGGTGATTCACAGAAGAGACAATTGAAAAGGTCAGAACAAACAACATTGCAGGCTTTGAATGGAAATTGAATGATATCTGCGACTTGGTAAAATTATGTTGTAATACAATTTGCTCATAATCATATTCAAACAGGTCGACACAGCTGCAATATTCATTGACTGAGTGCTAGAAAGGCATGCCCTAGATTAGGAAGATAAAACCTCACTGGGAGGGCTGGGGATATAGCTCAGTGGCATAATCACCTGCCTGACAAGTGCAAGGTCTTGAGTTCGATTCCCAGTGTCAAAAAAGAAAAACCTCCCTGAGAACAAACACTGGTTAAAAATCAGTCTACCAAAGGAATAAATCACTGGCTAACCATCATGGGTAATACACTCGGAAGGGTAAATATATCCTCAGAACTACAGGGGAATGCTGGCTGGCCAAATGGAAAATCTCTCCAAAGAGAAACAGTTGGAGCTGGAGATTAAACGGGGTGGGTCTTATGGTGGGAGAAATGTAAGACAGCAAAGCTTTGGGTGGGGCCCTGGTAATGCTGGGAAACACAATAGCCTCCCGTTGGGGTTTTTATATCAAGGATTCTGAGATGAAAACAAATGTAGTGTAAGTGACTGTTAACTTGTATGGCTGAGGCAGAAAGGAGGCCTTCATGAGGATGAGATAGAACTCCTTAATGGATGGCTTGTTACCAAATGAAAGGGAAAATTTCTTCCCTGTCCTTCTTTGCCAACAGTGTAGGTAATGAAACCTTTATGCTCCTGCTCTCATCACAAGGATCAGTTTGAGCAGATGGGCACCACCACATTTCCAGGGATGAGGGTAACCACTGGCCTATTTCTTACACAAAGAGGAAAAAGGGTTTCTTTAATCCCATTCTCATGACCCACTGGAAAATTACCAAGCCCTGTAACTCTGCTATGAACTGACCTATTTCCTTCTTTTCTTTTCCTTCCTTCCTTCCTTCCTTCCTTCCTTCCTTCCTTCCTTCCTTCCTTCCTTCCTTCCTTCCTTCCTCTCTTCTTTCCTTTCTTTAATTTTTTAGACTGAAGATTGAATCCAGGACCTCATATTCCCAGCTTTTCCCCCCAACATAAGTGTCTCACTAAGTCACTGAATTGTCCAGGCTAGGTGGAAACTTCCAACATTCCTGCCTCAGCCTTCCAGAGTGCTCGGATCACAGGTGTGTACCATTACATCATTCCTTTGTTGATGGCCAGTCTGATCTTCCCTGCCAGCATTATGTCCCCTTAAGCTCTTTTTTCCCTCAAGCAGAAGTCTTTCCCCCATTTTCTCTTATTTCCCAGATAAGTCTTTGTCTTCTTACTTTCCTCAGCCTAGTTAATTTTTTTTTAATTTATCACTGGGTCAAAGGACACCATGCAAAGTTACTCCTTTAGTGGCCATGTTAGTATTAGGTAACATGACAAGAAGAGCTGTATGATTTGATGGCTGCTTCTGTGACTCTGTTGAGAGTGACTGGTGTCTTACACAGTACAGACACAACAGAGAGGGCAGAAGTATCATATCTAGATGTAGTATAGTACACAGAATACCAATACAAATGACTCAAAAATTCATGCTATTCTGCAATTAATCATCTCTTTACTTCCTATCATCTACCTTCTCCCATTCTGCAAAACCAACTATGACAATAAGCCGTACTTAAAAACTTTACTACTTACTTGAGCCCCCAAAATGACAAACTTTGAAAAGTTTCAAGGCTTTTATCAGGTAGTCACATTAAAGAAAACAGAGGACATACACATACATTTTTTAAAAAATGGGAAGGAGGGTGTTTTTGTAAGGGTAAGATGGAAGAAGCAAACAGAAAGAAATTAACACTGCTTTGTATCACATTGTTCAAACTAGGGTATGTTCAAGGGAAAATTTCAAATTATATAATTTTTTTAGATGTATTAACAATTGAATTTGCTTTACAGTCATCCGTCGCTATATCATGGTTCACTTATTGTGGCTTCACTGTTTTGTGGGTTTTTAAAAAAATATTTAATTCTGTATCGTGGAGTTTTTACTGTGTCACAGGATTTTGCGGTATGTAGGTATTTACATAATATTTATGACTTTAATTATTTTTGCCTGAAAAATTTAAAATATAAAAATGTTAACTCAAACATATTAAAAGAATATTAAATTGAAATAAAATACAGTATGTATTTCATCAGCGGATGGAAATACAGTACGCCACTACCGCTTTCGCAAGTTTGTCAATATGAGATTGTACGCGGCACACCATTGGCTAATGGAATGGAAGGCAACCAACTAGAGCACTATGTTTTGTATCCTGGGCACTGATTGGCTCAGTGACCATAGCAGCGATCTGTATGCTCTCGCACACTGTGGTCGTACATTCAACATCTCTCTGTGCTCTTCTTGGCTGTGCAGTACATTCATCTCATCGTCACCTTTGTCACCATCAGTACTGGACAGCTACATAATTCATGATCATCGTTCAAGTTGTAACATACTTCACTGGTGAGTATCCATATAGAATTGTACATGTAGTTAAAATTACGTAGGTTTAAGAGTGTAGAAAGTGTTTAGGAGCATATGAAGTGTTTGTAAGAGTGAGGGAAAGGTTAATAAGTGAGTGGGAAAGCTTTATAGGAGTGTGGGAAGGGTTTATAAAGCCTCAACGTATACATAAATAATAAAATAAATATAACACCGCTACTTCCCGGGTTTTCACCTGTTGCAGAGGTCTCTGGAACATGAGTCTCATGATAGGCGAGGGATCACTGTATATATTGCTACATGTACACAAAGAATTTCTTAATAATGATTTTCAAAATTATATATCTATATAAAACCAAATAAAATTGTGTTGTATTGTTAAGCAAGAAGATAAAAGTAGGGTACCACTGGTTCAGGACACTTAAGAAAGAGCTGGAGGCATTGTTCAATCACCCTCGGAAACTTCAGAGCTGTACCTGTGAACTGAACTGTGACTATCCCTACCCTCACCCAATGATAAACACTGACCTTTGGCTTGGCCAAACCAGTTTCTGCAGATTTCTTTGCCTTCTACTGACCGTCTATGCAGTGAATCCCTTCCCCCAAAACTGCCCAGCATGGGACTACACCCAATGCCTTACTTATAACACAGTTTAAAAAGTAATGTAATTTCCAACGCTTTCCCTTCTGTGATTTGTTTCTTTTTTTATTACTACGTTTGCAATACGTAATAATTACATTTACCTTGAAGAATTGGTACAAATATATTCCTCTTTTAATCATTTTTACTTCCCTTCATCTCCCTCCCTTGCCGTCATTCCCCACCCCCAGATCCCTTTCCCATTAATACAGGCGCCATTTTGAAAAACCTCTCAGCACATTTTCAACTGTTTCAATCTTGTTTTTTCCAGATTACAGTCCTAGCTAGACCCACATAAAGGTAATTTTCATTGTTCTCTACCAGGTTAGTTTTGTTCTCGTTTTACAGTATTATTATTATAAAACCTAATGTATTTATTACTAATATCATAAACAAAATGAAGAGTTACTTTGACATAGATTGACTTATTTTAATCAGATATTTACTTACACCTATCCTCAGTAATTTGTTACTGGTATATTTCTCAAAAAAAAATCACTTTTCAATATACCCTTGTTATTTTAATTTTTAAAAGAAAATTACATGCTTTTCTTCAATGTTACATTTTATATGTGTTTATTTATTTTTAGTCAAGAATTGAACTCAGGGCCTTGTGCTTGCCAGGCAGGCTCTGTGCCACTGAGCTATAACCCCATCCCACATTTCATGTTTAATAGATTTAAAATTATCCCTTTACATGAATCTTTTCTGTAGACCATAATGATTTTAGTTGACATAATCTTTCTCTTCAGAAGTTGAAATGTCTATTAAGCTTAGAGGAAATTCTGATAAACGAATGTAATTCTCATTTCAACTATTTAAATCATTGATGCACAAATATCTCAGAACAAATATTTTATAAATACATACTTTTACATTCATTTAGATATTTTTTCTTAATAATCACCGAACATTTATAATTGTCTATGGCGATTTGTTTTCTATTTATGATTATTTTGTATACTTTGCTGCATTTAGATATTGTAACTTTGAAGGTCTTTTCAATTTTCTATCAACCTGGCAGAGAATATAGTTTTCCAACTCGTAAAAAAGTGACATCAAAGTGTTTTTACCATGTATCAAGAGAGTCCAAAGTGTAATTATAAAATTTCTAATGAGATACTCTCTTCCACCAGTGTTTCTCAGATTTGATAAATGAAAATACCTTGGAAATCCTAGGCAAACAAAAATTATGATCTGGCACATCTGAGATGTGAGATGGCATTTTTACCAACTTCAAAAGTGACCCGATGTGACCTGGGCCTATGCTCTGAATAGCCAAGTTACCATTCAAGCTGTGGCTCTTGTTTGTATTTCAGTGTTTTCTTCCTTATTTGACACATCAATTTCAATCTCTTCATATTTACAACCTTCTTAAATGCTTCAAAATCTTCAAGTTTTTTGGAATTCATGTATTAAGTTATTAGATTAAATATTTTCAAATGTAATCCAAATTTAGAGGACTTTTGTTAAAAGTTTACTGTGCTTGCCCTTGTATAATATTTAGTATTTTAAAGCAGCTTATCATAAATGCAGATATTTCAAAAATCCAATGCTGAATGACTAAGAGAAGTAAGCATGTTTTCTCATATTGATATATTTTTAAACTTAATATCATCGTCATCATTTACAAAATTGTAGCTTTAATTCTAAATGGATACATAAGACAGCAGTAATTGGTATTTTTTAAATCTACAGTCTTCATTTTATTTATTCATGGATTTTTTTTAAAAGTATGGAATGCTTCAGGAACTTGCATGTCACCCTTGCACAGGAGCCATGCTAATCTTGTCTGTATCATTCCAATTTTAGTATATGGGCTCCTGAAGTGAGCACTACAGTCTTCATTTTAACTGGTAGAATAATACAGATTATTAAAATTCAATTATCAATTATCCATATACCACAACCAATTTCAACTATATTTTTGCTCATTGCCTCTCAATTTAATAAAATAATACTTTTATCAATGTATTATACTCTACTAAAATCTGTTCATATTTTCTTCAAAATATCAAGTAGTTTTATAGTGTTGGTATACTTAATTAAATTTATAATGGCATTGCAATAATGCCAGCTGTTATGCTTTCTGCAGAATGATTTTTATTCCATTCACTGAAAGTTCAAAAAATGAACTAATATTACATTTATCTTAATTTTTTTCCTACTTAAAGCATTTGTTGCCATTGAACAAAAACTCTGGCATCATTTAAGTTCTCTGCTAATGATGCTATTATATTGTTATTGGTGACTTTTAATATGGTCACAAGGAACATTGAAATTAATGACAAAAGAAATTAATTTAGAGCAATTGTGTGATCTAAATAAAAAGTCATGTGTTACAGAATTGTTGGGGACCACGAATTATAAACTGAGTCTAGGGGATATCCGAAGCTTGTTCTTGCTCTGTGCTTGAGCCAAATTGGACAGAGGAAAATTGTGCTCTTTTCTGGTCATAGCTGGAAGCCATAGGGCTAATGACTGTGATAGAACTGAGACCCATATGGAACCAGACCAAATCTTCTGACACAAGAGAAATCTTTCTTAGGCGGAGATAGCAGGACTCCTACAGGATCAAGGCAGCCCCTGAGATGAGCAAAGCACAGGCTTTTAAACTCTTTTTCAGGGTGGGTGTCGGCGGGCCAGAACAGCCCAGGCAGGGGTGGGGGTGGGTTGGTGGTGTCCTCGGGTCAGAACAACATGAGCAGGGGGTGGGGGGAGTGGGCCACAACAACCCCAGCAAGATGAGTTCATCAGAGTCCTGGCAAAGCGGATGAGGGCAGGGTTGGCTTTTGTGACCGAGGGGATCTGAAGTGGAACAGGTAAGGGAAGGAAAGAAATATTGAGTTAAAGTCTTCCCATGAGGGGCTGGCTGTCTTGTGACTTATCAGAGTGCTGTGATACTCACAGACCAAGACCTCCTGGAGAAGACAGGGCATCTGGAGAAGCTAGTTTCCTCATTGCCTCCCTGTCTCCTCCTTGTCCTTGTCCTTGCAAAACTGCTTCGTTCTCATAGCCCATTGCAGTAGCCATTACTGTGCCTGCCATTACTATGCCCGGATAATCCCACTGCCCTTCACCTATGGTCCTTGACTCAGATGTAATGAGTAAAGTTCTGGGTACCTCATGGTCCTTTTGTTCCCTGCATACAACTGGTCATCCCAGGTCCCCACCTGCACCCCTGCTTCCTCTCTTGGTCTTTCTTCCCACCATGCAGGAGATTGGGGACTCACTTCAGGGCTCGGAGATAACTGGCGTGGTTGAAAGGGTCTCTAATACAGAATGACATGTAAGTGCACTTTCTCTAGTTGTATTTGTTAAGCCACTGTCAATACTACACTCTTCTTAAAGTAAGTATTAACTTTTGAACTACCAACCAGTAGCTACTAACTACTGTCACTTTTGAATTTACTTAAAGTAACTATTAACTCTTCTAAAAGTAACTATTAACTTTAGATGCTGATACCTACTTGGCATATTTATGATTTTGCTTTATGCAGTTCCCAATATCATGATAATCTCCTCAATGGATAATAAGTATGAATAAACATTATATACAAGTTTCGTTTTTATGAACAAGTTTTTAAGAAACAAAAATTCATTTTTAATCTTTTATCCAATAATACTTTTGTGGCATAGCTGATTGCTGCCAAGAATTTATTGCAAAATAAAAGCATACGGAACACTAAAATGGATAAATCTTTGTAGAGGTACCATAGAATAAATGACAAGAATCATTAGAGCAATAGATTCCATCTTATGTCTATTCCATATGTATATAGAGAGAAATTTGACTGTGTTCCACCCTCTGCACCAGTGACCTAATGCTTTATGCATCTAGGACCCCAAAGTGGGGCCATGAAAGTTCAAGTATCCAGAAGAAACAGTAACAAAAACAAGTCTCCCAACAACACTGACAAGCAGCCATTCACTGTCTCAGGTTTCTCCTATAAAAGTAGGGTCTGTTTCACCACAAGAATGTTTAATGCTGTCATTGAGAGGAAAAAGTTAGTGTATTAGTTACCTTCCTTTGGAAAGAGAAGAAAAAAACATCATGAACTCGTTCTGCATTTAAAACCATGTTAAAATGAGACCACTGTTCAATGCATATGCATGTCACACTGGAAGAGGCAGAAGTTGGATATTGAAAGTAATCAATCAAAGGTAGCTATCAATAGCACAGTTCTTAAAAAATGAAAAACCTAACGAAAATGCTAAACCAAGCAGGAAATAATAATTATAGCCCTAAACTAGAACTGCCTCAGGAAAAACATGAGGTGCAGTCATTCTAATTATACCATGAAGTACTATCCCTGCTATAAGAACAACTCTCATCTTATTAAGACAGTTAGAAAAATGTTTTTCTTGTGTCTTATGGATTTGGATGGAAGGCAATATCTTGGCTTCTAGCACAAATTTGCCCTGCAGATAGATTTTGTTGATTTGTATATGGTTGCTGTTTATTTGAATTACTTGTGAAAATAAATCGGGAGATTTCATCCAGAATTATGGTTCTTCATGGAGAACACAATTCTAAGATTGAATTTACACATATGCTAGAAATTAGCTATAGTGCCACAGAGTCATATGGTCTTAGAGACTCAAAGGACACCACTTAATAGTTCTTATCCTAAGTGAAATTAGTGTAATGGAATTTATCTAGTGTAAGAAATGTGCTACCGCCCTGGAATTCAGCAACTCCTGAAAGCCCAATATCTAGGCATGCGACCTTGAGAAGAAATAGGTATCCTTTGGTTAGCCACAATCCCTACCCATTCTGCTAGATTAATTTCATTATCTGGTCATGTAAGCAAATGAATTTGTTACTTCTGATTTAGGCTATCCTCCCCTTAAGAGTTATTTCTTTCCGAATGGTTAAGTATTTGAATGGTAAATATCTCTGTCTGAAAATGATGGGTAGCTACTGGACAACCAAAACAATGGAAGATACACCTAGGGAATTACTTTATGCCTTGTGTAAGTCTTGAGCAATGAAGCCACTGCGTCCCCTACTTCTTGCCACTTTGTTCAATAGATGATGGAATGACCACGATGTGTTTTATTGAAGATTTCTGAGACATTATTATAAATACTATTTTAATCAAAATAACTGAAACACTGGTCCATCTTCCTTATGAATAGGAAACAGCATAAATGGCTTGAAGCAGAACAGATAGAAGAAAATAGTGTTCCCAGGAAGAAATGTATGTGAGAACAAGGAGACAGAGTGAGGAGCAGAAGATATCCCAAAGAAACCCTCCCACCTTCCCTTAAATCTCCACCACCGAATGTGCTGGACGCTTTCCGCTATGGGGAAAACTGAATTTTGTATTCTTTTTTTTTTTTTTTTTTTAGGGGTTGTTCGTTTTTTTTTTTTTATTTTATTTTAAAGACAAAAGAATGGAGACATATGAACCAGAAAAGCCATAAACAATACAGAAAATACAAAGTTATACAGAACATAGTAGGGAATTAGAACTGGATGTTGTATTACATAGTTATCTTCACATTAGTTAACACAAAAACATTAAAGGAAATACCAAATTATAGATAAGATAGTAGGGAATTTGCACTGGA
>PVLD010007601.1:0-90203 GCA_004027595.1 Dinomys branickii
CTCTTCCGATCTGTTCCCGTTTGTTCCTTGGCTGGATCCCTGGGAGTTGCTGTGGCTCTGATGTGGGTGCCATTGCACCCCACCGCTCCCCACTGGCAGCTGCCCACACAGTGAGAGGCAGAAGGCCACAGCCTGGAGGCAGGCATAGAGCTGGGTGTGGTGGGATGTGTACTGGCTGCTCTGGCTCCGCCTTGCCTCCAGGTGCTGATTAGGAAGGTTGCTGCAGGGTGGGGACTCTGCTTCAGTGGCTGTTGCAACCTCTGATCCTCGCACTGGATTTGACAACAGTTCCCAACCGCCATTGCCTCTTTTCCTGGCTGCGCCCCCTCCTCTCCAGACCTGGACCAGCTCTTGGAACTCCGCTCTCCCCTGGCCGAGTCGGGAGGCTTCCATGAGCGTGGGTCTCCGAAGCTGAAGCTGCGATTGCTGGAACGAGGGCTTGGGCCAAGAGTGTGTTTGAAGCAGTGGCTTCCTCTTTCTCTGTCTCTTCTCCCTCCGACTGTGCCGCGACGGCCCTCCGATCCTTTCCTCCAGGAGAGGTTTGCTTGGTCTTTCCTAGGGCTTCAGTTCCCATTTCAGATCCTTCTTGGGTTCAGGGTACACACCTCTCTCCTTTCTGTCTTCATATTGCTATATTCCATTGTCTGGGTGGTAATCCTCTGGGAGGTTCTGTCTCTGCTGCCTATCCGGTCGCCATCTTTCCGGAAGTCCTCCCTGTGCTACCTTCTGCTGTGACAAGGCTTGACAAATGTTACTTCCAGCAATGTTACTTCCTACACACAGGAGTGAGGAAGATACAGCCTGCCCCTGCCCTCACCATCCCCCCGCCACTGGTGCAGGGCTTTGATTTGGATCCAGAAACCCAACCCTCCACTCAGGCCAGAGTGGCCACTCCTGCGCTGGAGGAAGAAGGCCTTGCCTAGAAGCCTGAGCGATATGGCCAAAGCTGTCCCGTCACTTCTACCCCAGGGGACCATAGCTCATCTCCACCCAGAGCCTCAATCCCTGACCATGTCACCTCTGCTGCAGTTTCCATGGTGCTTGGGAAGTTGTGGAGCAAAGCACACCTATGGCTATAGTCTACAACTAATGTCATTCCTGTCGGAGTGCAGTGGCTTTTACACCCACTTCCACTTGGCTGCATCTGGCTGTAGTCATGATCATCACACCAGCCTTGGAGAGTGTTGATGGCCCCACTTGGCAGATGAACAAATTGAGGTGGCAGAGAAGCAGAAGCATGCCCTAAAGCACACCTCTGCTGCAGAGCAAGGGTCTGAACCCAAGTCTGTGTGACTCTCTTTGCCTCTTCTAAGCTGTGAAGCCATTCTGGTTCTGCACACCCATCGGTTGTGTAGCTCTGAACAAGAACATACTTTCCCTCTCCTGGCCTTTATTTCACCATCTTTCAAATCTAAAGCCTGGATTCCTCCAGGCCCAGCAGGTGGGTGTGTGCACACGTTCCCCAGAGCATTGTGGGATATTGGTTGTCACTAGGAAGCCCCCAGGCTTGCCTTCAGTTCTATTTCCTTTCCCCAGGCAAGAAAAAGAGGCGCCTGTGCCCAGATTTTGCTCCAGTGATCACCTCATTGGCCAGACATTTGGTTTTCCCAGGCATCCCGAGGGAATGGAAGTCGGACAGCATTACTTCAGCAGCTCTAATGCCAGCCACCTCGGCCTGCTTGTGCTCTTAGCTATACTATACAGGAAAAGAGAACACAAAAATAACTGGCTACTCACGAATTTTGGAATATGGGAGCTTATTGAAAATGGAAAACAATAGTACCAACTCGCCGTGATGAAAATACTCATTATCTATTGTAAACATGTACTAATAGAAAAAAGACATTAAAAAGTTACTTAAAATTTAGAAAAAAGTAGAAGATTGAAAACAAGTTGAGAGATAGATTACAATGTCTGAACCTCTTGCTTTCTGTTTGCAATTATGTATTAGGGTAACACAGCACATTTTAAAAGTCTGTACCTCACTTAAAACTAAGAAATCATTTAGTGCTAAGCAGTGTTGGCAGTAGTGACACTAGTAATGGTACCTAATGAAGGTGGCAGTTTGGTGGAAAATCCCATATAGACTTACAGGAGTTATTAAAATATTAAGTTACTGTGACTAAATTTTGTATTACTCTACTCTTTTCATTGAAGTATATCATCAGACAACCTGAAAGTAAGCTTCTCTACTTGAAAACAGGTGAAGTTCTAGAAAGCGAAAGCCTTTTTATGTGTCCAAAGATTCAGAGATTACTTATTGTTGCTAATGTCTTACTGTGCCTAATTTGTAAATTAAATTTAATCATAGGTATCTATGTATAGGAAAAAACATTTTACATATATATATGTATGTATGTCTGATACTGTATGTTTTCAAGCAATGAGGGGAGAGGGGCATGTAATACCTATAGATGAGGGAATCTATCTTTGAAATAGAGAAACTTCTAAATAAAATATTAAAAGGAATTAATATTTGAAATTAACTGAAGAATCTTTTTAATATAATCTAGAAAAAAATTATCTGGTTTATTTTCTTCTAAGAACATTCAGATTTTCAAAAAAGTTTCTGGTTTATTAAAGGATAATGTTTAGGCAATTATATGACACAGCATCTTTAACTAGCTGAAATATGTAGTGGTCAGTGTTAGTCAGTTTTCCATTGCTATGACAGAATACCTGAGAAAATCACCTAAAAAAGGAGAAAGATTTATTTCGGCCCTTAGTTTCAGAGATTGCACTGCTATGATCGCTTGAGCCTGTGATGAGGTGAAACAGCACGATGAGGATCATCTGATGAAGCAGAGCTGCTCACCTTATAGTGACTAAGATACAAAGAAGGGGAGGGAGGGGCTAAGGTTCCAGTATCCCCTCAAGAGCACTTCCATTCAACTAGATCACATCTCCTGCAGGTTCCTCCACCTCCCAGCAGTGCCAGGGGTCAAGCCTTTCAACATATGAGTCTTTGGGGGGCATTTAAAATCCAAACCTTGACATGCTTGTAGTGTATTTAAAAAAAGAAATCCCTGAGGGTACTTGCATTCCTCTCACTGAGTCCATATTCCAAAATGATTACGGCACTTACACTAGCTCCGAGGCCTCCATGTCCAGCCAATGATTACCACAATGGTAGACCCTCCAGTGTCACCCAGACCAAAGGATTGAAACCCAAAGAATTTATTTGAAACCTTGAAAGTTTTGAATCCCCCAACAAGATAGAAATCTATGCGTAATTATCCACCTTCTGATTAGAAACATACTTAGTATGGAGGGTGACAATTTTCTCCATCCCACCTGTTAACCAGGTTAGCACATTGAACTTTTCCTTACCATAGTTAAAATATGCATGTACTTATACAATCAATTCTTTTAGGTCTATTCCCCTCTTAAGTATATGCTCCATGAAGATGGGGGACTTTTCTTGTTTATCTGTATCCCTAACACTTACTAAAGAGCACAATGTATAACACATGCTCAGTAACTGTGTGTTGAATCGATTCATGAATGATAAAATTTATGGAAATCCAGAGGAAGACAGTACTTAGCTCAGCATTATAACCCAAAATACTGATAGTATGTCTAGGGAGTGGTTTTGGAGCTGAGTCATTGACGTACATTAGAAATTAGCTAAATAGAGTACTAAAGGGTTGCTCTCATTTTTTATTTTAAAACTTCCTATTTTGAAAACTTTCAAATCTACAGAAGTATTACAACATTAGAACAGTATTTATCTAAAATTATAGTTTGTATGTATATTCATGTAGAAAATGATTTTATTACTAGATCATTAGAAAGTTATAGGTACTATGATCATATAAACACTTGGCTTGTTTTTCCTAAAAACAATGTTCTTTTACAAAACTACAACAATATTTCAAATTTTAGCAATTTAGCATTGATGTTAGGTTATTTCTTAATGTATAGTCAGTATTTAAATGTCCAGTCCACGAAGATAACATTATGTAATACAGCATCCCGTGCTAATTCCCTACTACCTTCGCTATAATTTTGTATTTCCTTTATTGTTTTTGTGTTGTTCTGGTTTATATATCTCCATTCTTTTGTCTTTAAAATAAAATAAAATAAAATAACAAAATAAAATAAATAAATGTCCAGTAAAATCCATGCCCCATACTTAGGTAACAATCTGTTAGTCTTCCTGAATCCAAAACAGTTCCTCAGGCTATCTTTATCTTTCATGATGCTGACACTTTTGAAGTATAGAGGCCAAGTATTCTGTAGCATGTCCCTCATTTGTGTGGTTGGTTGTTCCCTTGTGATCTCACTCAAGTTGTATGTCCTCAAAAGAAATACAGTAGGAATGGTGTTGAGTTCAGCTCAGTGCATTGTATCAGAAGGCATACACTATTGCTTTGTCCCTATTGTGATATTAAGTTTGATTACTTGATGAAGGTGGTGCTTTATCAGATTTACCAACTGTGAAAGTAGTTGTTTTCCCTTGACTGTAATGGTCTTTTACTTTCTTTGTTAGATTAATTCCTAAATATTTTGCTTTCAGTTTTGTTTTGCTTTTTATGCTATTGTGAAAGTTGTGGTTTCCCTAATTTCTCTCTCTGTTTGTTATTTGTATGCAAGAATGCTACTGATTTTTGAGTGTTGACTGTATCCAGCTATACTACTAAATTTGGTTATTAATTCTAAGGAGTCTTGATGGAGTTTTGGGGGTCCTCTATGTAGAGTATTATGCCATCTGCAAATAATTATAATTTAACTTTTTCCTTTTCTATCCTTATTCCTTTTATTTCTTTCTCTTGTGTAATTGCTCTAACATTTCCAGAACTATATTGAACAGAAGTGATGACAGTAGACATCTTGTTTTGTTCCTGATTTTCGAGTGCAAGCTTTTAGTTTATGACCATTTGTATGATGTTGACTATTGGTTTGTTATAGATGGCTTTAATCAGATTGAGATAAAAACCATGTACTGTATTCCTGTTTTCTATAGGATTTTTATCATGAATGGGCATTGGACTTTGTCAAATCCTTTTTATGCATCTGTTGAGATGATCATGAAGTTTTTGTGTTTCGTTATGTTACCCTTTAAGACTGTGTAAATATCCTGTTGCAAAGTTTTCACCCAGGAACATCATTATTTAAGTAAAATCACATAAACTTTATCTTCTTTAAGTCTTTGTGCCTGAAATTCTTTCCTCTAGCTCTTTGCTGCCTTTAACTCTTAATTTAAACATTATAACATTAGATAGGCCTCTCCAGATTACACTACATTTAAAATATAAGGATCTTTTTTTATGTTTTTGTTTCCTTTGGGCATGAAGTTCTTATCTACTAGCAAGACTATCCACTTCAAATAAAGGACCTAGCTCTTAACTCTACTGAGTTTCATAGCAACATTTATATTTGACCTTAGGACTTCTTACTGCTGTGTGATGTATGTTCAGAATGGGACTCATTATATTCCTGTTGCCGACACTCCCCCATGCCTCTCAGATTTGAACCCTGGAATAATTCATAACTCGTTTTGTCTGTATCATCATTTGCCACAAGTGTTGAGAACCTCTATGTTGTACTTTCTAATACCTTTCATGTTTCTTACATTATGCACCCACTGCTACGAGGCTAATTTAGACTTCCATTTATTCTACCCTAGTTAATAGTCTAGTTCTCAATTTTGGACTTTATTTGTTTTCAGGACATGACATTTTTGAATAGTACAAAGCAGTTATTTTGTGGTGTTCCCAATTTGGGTTTGTCTGCTTCAAGTCAGATTATTCACTTATGATAAGAACGTAACAGAAATAACTTTATATTGTGTTCTTCATAGTGCATTATAGCAGAAGGCACATGTCTTGTTACTGGAGATGTGAATATTAAACATTATAACAAACTTTCATATGTGGTTCATGGGACAGATTTTTAATTTTAGTTAAGAGTTTTAAGTTCTGACTAGATGTTTTAAAGAATTCTTATATAGTAGGTCTGTTTCTATATAAGATTGTTACTCTGGTACATCATGGGAATTTTGAAATAAGATAGTTCTGATTGTTTTAAATAACAAAAATAGTATACAGAGGTAACTTGTTCTAATGTGTTCTTTAACATGATATGGGGGGAAAAAAACATGATATGGGGGATTAGGTTTTTTTTAAATCTAAGCACCCTACGAAGACAGTCAAGAATGTCAAATAATGTGGGAGATCACAAGTGTGGCCTGCCTCAGGGATGTCCACTTAGTGTAGGAAAACATCAGTGTTTTTTAAAGTGGGGAAGATACTGTGCATTTGTCCGTAAAGTTTTAACACAATAAGATAAGTCTTTATAGCTTCAGTTCTATTCAGTAACATACACTTGCAGTTTGACAACAAACTGTTTGATAACAAATTCAAGTGATAAATGTCAACATTATCGGACTATAATTGCCCAATTATTTTGCTTACAGGTTCAGCTCGCTGGAACAAGTTTACAGGCTGCTGCTCAGTCTTTAAATGTACAGGTAAGCTGGGATATGCAATTATAAGTTAACTTTTCCCCTTTTTCTCATAGTTTTTTCTAATGGGTACAGAATAATTTTATAGTAGGAAATTCTTAGGAAGATTACTATTATTTTATTAATATTTATATTTTTCTTAACAAAATCTCATAAAAATCAAAATGATAACTAGTGCCATTACTGAAAATCAGTTTTGTATTCTGCTACTGTGCATTAACCCAGGAGGTTTACAAGAAAAGGCTACTTTCAAAGTTTGATCTGTGTATTCACTAAAATGTTTCTAAGTTACACAGCTAAAACATGTAACTTTCAAAAAGTCATTTCTTAAATGCCCTTTCATTTCCAAATATCTTGTTATTTGTCATTTTTCATATCTTAGAGAAGCATTATAGTTCAGAGGAAAGAACATTGGACTAAGAAATACAGGGTTCCTAGGTTTGAGTTCTTATTTTGCCATTAACTAGTTAAGTGACCTATGGTGAGTCACTTAACTTCCTTGGGCTCAAGTTTTCTTGTCTGTATTTAAGTGGAGACATGTATAAGATTGCCAGAGTTCTGCTCTGCTGTAAGATTTTATGCTTCTAAGAATGTAAGTAATCCTGCTTAGAGACATTGGTGATAGACACTGAAAATTTAAAACAAAACTTAAATCTAGCAATGTGTTTTGCCTCAAAGTTCAAGTATTATGCATTACTCCATAACATTTCAATCAACATGATACTTCCTTTCTTTATAGTATTTAGGTAACTAACAGTCAAGGGAAAAACAGTATTCCAAAAGATTGATTCCAGTGTTGTTAATGACTAAAGACCTCAGGTTGGGCATTCCATGAAACCCAGTGGAATATGGTCCTAGTAACACATGGAAACAAGGACAGAAAAGAAAAGGAGATAATGTGATCTTCCTTTCTGAGGGAGAAGAGGCGGAAAATTGCCTTGGTTGCCATGGTAAACTTTCATCCCTTAGAGAGATGTTGGCAAACAGGCTCTATCTCCAGTGCAGAATGTTTACAATCCTGCACTGTAATTATCTTTCAATGACTGGCAGAATTAATCAGAGCTTTTATGTTAATTAGCCTTGCTGCAGTCCCCAAAACAGGTGGTGGGAAATATGCAAATCTATGCAGAACTTTAATATTCTGCATAACCATTTTTAATTACCATAAAATTTTCTCTGCATGCCCCTTTCTAGAGTGCGACCTCTTTTTTGACTGCTATATTTTCTCTCAAGCCTATGTTGCTTGATGAAAGATACTAGCTAGATTTGCACTTCTTTAAAGTAAGAGATGAGGAGTTCTATGGATCAAGCAGTCAACCTTAAGATGTTACGTGAAGAAGCTTCATATAATACCTGGTCTGTATGAAAATGTTGGAGCATCTAATATAGAAGTGGATTACAGATGTGTTCGTCCCTTTACTTATTTTCAGAGTTGAGGATGTGAGGTTATAAAAAAACTCTTTGTTGGTTTGCTAGCACTAGAATAAAAACTTTAAAAACTTTGCATTGTAAAACTTGGAAAATATAGGCTTCTGAGAAAAGCAAAAAAAAAGAAGTCAGAAAACTCTGGACATGACTAGCCCATGTCTTAAATGATTCTTAAAGTACAGTTACCAATGCTTTATATTTAATCTTATCTTTTAATCAACTGTTGGAAATCCTTTCTTTGTACCCCACCCACCTCAGGCAAAATCTAATGAAGAATCGGGGGATTCACAGCAGCCGAGCCAGCCTTCCCAGCAGCCTTCAGTGCAGGCAGCCATTCCCCAGACCCAGCTTATGCTGGCTGGAGGACAGATAACTGGGGTAAGTTTTCACTGAGAAAATTATAATAAACTTGTTCTGGGTCAGAACTGCCTTTGGGTGATACCATACCTGGTTATAACCACCTACTTTAGCTGGTAATAACGTGACACTGTTGTGTCTTTAAGAAAAATTCTGTACTCTAGACATCTCTGAAAAGGAATTATCTTTGTCATAGCGTTCAGGATTTCATTTGCATTTTACTAGTAACAAAGTGGCCTGAGATTACATTGAGCTTTTAACCTTTCACCTACCTTTAAGACATAATTCCAAGTAGTTCTCCAGATGAAAGTTTATGTTTTAAATTATCTGGAGTGAGGGAGGGAAGGAGAGAGTAAGAGAAGAAAATGATATGGAAGAATTTTTACTCAGTTTACATCACATCAGTCCTCAAATTTATTTTCTGGCAATGAAAGGCTCTTTGTTTTGTTTTGCTTGTTTGTTTTTTTGAGACAGGGTCTCACTGTATAGTTCAGGCTGGCCTTAAACTCACTCATGTAGGCCAGGCTGGCCTCAGACTCCCAACAATCCTACTGCCTCAGCCTCCATGCACGTGATATGCAGCTTAGTGAAAGACCCTTTTAAGAACTGTTGCAAAATTGTTCATAAAATCCCATCGGTAGAGATTAATATATTAATCTTATATATATGTGCGTATATATCTTGGGCTGGGGATATAGCTCAGTGGAATAAGGGCCTGCCTAGCAAGTGCAGGGTCCTGAGTTCGATCCCCAGTACCGCCAAAAAAAAAAAATATATATATATATATATTATATGTGTGTGTGTATATATCGAAAGAAACTGAGTTTTCTAGCACCTTGATTTTTCACTGTGGTTGTAATACACATACTGTTTTTGGAACCTTTTGGAAGGCAAGTTGCTGTCAAGTAACAGTTTACACATATCAAATATTCCACTTGTTGTTTGATCAGAACATGTCACCAAAAAGAAAAATTGCGTTATGAAAGTTAGTAGTTTAAATTTGCTCTAAATACATTTCCCATTTTATTATTTGGGTTTTACTTTTGGTGGCTAGGGTCTATAATAATAAGAGGCACTTGAGATTCCAGGTTTGTGTGGCTGAGGCTGCTGTTAAACCTGGACCTTAAGCTGTATTTGCATGTAAAGAGAGTGGCTTTCACCACCTGTTTTATAGAGATGATGTGTGGAAGGGGGTGTGAAGTTGCAGAGACTCAGTGCTTTCAGTAACAGAAAAGATTGTGTTAGGGAAGGGCCTGTTGGGAGACTTGGGAAGGAAGCAAATGGAGCTCATATTCTTTAGTCACATCTTGGGACATGATGGAAACGATGGGATGTGGCGGGGTTTCGTCCTAACGGGAAGCAGCTGGGCCTTATCAGTTCTTTTCAAGGTCATATCTAGTGTCCTTGTTCCTCATTCATCTGACTAATCTCTTGCTGTTCTGTTGGGTGTAAATTTCTTTTCATATCCTGTCAGCATTGATTCCTTTTTTTCTTGCTTACTAGTTAATTACCTATATTGCCCGAACCCTAGGACCCCAGACAAGCTTGAATGATTAAGTCCAAAGTAAGGGCCACCACTTTAATATCAGTGTTCTGCTAGGAATGATAGTTTGATCACTGATGGGCATCTTCGCTGATGCTAGCCCAGTGAGGCTGAGTAGCTAGGTCCTACTTGAGTGACCTGTCTTGAAACAGTGCACTTGCATTGGATTCCCTGCTCCTTCAGCCTTCCCATAATGTGTTCTCATTTTGTTTAGCTCACATTGACGCCAGCGCAGCAGCAGTTACTACTACAGCAGGCACAGGCACAGGCACAGCTGCTGGCAGCTGCAGTACAACAGCATTCTGCCAGCCAGCAGCACAGCGCTGCTGGGGCCACCATCTCCGCCTCCGCCGCCACACCCATGACGCAGATACCGCTGTCGCAGCCTATCCAGATCGCACAGGTGAGGAAGGAGCTCAGGGCCTGGGGCAGCAGGCAAGGAGTAAAACAGCAGATTTTATGAAAAGTAAAATAACTTTCTGATTGTTGGTATGGGCCCAGTAAATGGTACCCTTTCCTTACCACTGAATTAGAAGTAATAACATTTGTTTGCTTATTTGAGTTTGTATTACAAACACAGGCTAATTATTTGAATAGCTGACTGTTTATATTAAGTGACAATTCTTGAATAAGTAGCTGCCATATTTCTGAAGCAGAGGATTACTGTGTTTATCTTAATGAGCTAATTACAGCAAGCACGGTTTCTTTCATATGCTCTGCAGTAAATGTTGCCACCCATGTGTAAGGAAGGCATCAAGTCATCTCTGCTTTTGAACGATTACACTGTGAAGAACTGCAGTTGACTCTCATTTGTTTTTATTTTTCACATTTTTGGGCAAAGCATCCGAAGATAATAAATTTAAGAGGTGCAGACACATAGGACCAAGGGGAAAAATAAGTGAAATCTTTTATCTCAATTTTATCTCAAAAACAAGAAAAAGAGTCAAGTATGATAGTTCTTGCCTATAATCCCAAAACTCTGGGAGGCTGAAGTGGAAGGACCATAAGTTCAACCCCGTCCTGGCCAACTTAATGAGACTTAACAGAATAAAAAAGGGCGGGGGACCGGGCATGGTGGCGCAGGCCTATAATCCCAGCACTCGGGAGGCTGAGGCAGGAAGATCGCTGTGAGTTTGAGGCCAGCCTGGACTACAAAGTGAGCTCAAGGCCAGCCTAAACTGCGTAGCAAGACCCTGTCTCAAAAAAGGGATTGTGAAGGGATTGTGATTGTGAAGGCCATGAGTTCAATGCCTCATGGGGGGGGGGATAAGTAGTTATTGAATAAAATATTTGAAGAGTTAATAATTAATCTAGTTTTAGACAATGCTATATCCCCTCCAGAAAAGACTCAGAAGTGGATTTAAATTATAGTAAGAGTTTGACTATAGTTGAAAAATGATGTCAGGCTAATCTTCATTGCTATTATGTACAGTCTTTATCAAGGTAATGTTTTCATTTGAGCTACTTTCTTCAACATCAAATAAATGCTTTTAGTGTATGAGCTGTGAAAGCCTATGTTGACATTAGGCTAAATAAAATAATGAACATTAAAGCACATTGAAAATTATAAAACACTAGTATAAAATATTGTTAGGCTGTGGATCAGATTTGTATATGGATAACTGTTTTTAAATAATTGAACAGATTTCTCAGTTGAGTTAAATAGTGTGATATCAAATTTCATTAACCATAGATCTTTAATTTATTGATGGAAATTCAGGGATAGCATTCTCAGTTTTTATTTAAAAAAAAAAAGTCAAATATATAAAAGCTTTTTTGCTCTTGATTTTTTAACCCATGTTGGCTCATATGGTAAAAAAATGGAACTGTAATCATTAATTCTTAAAGAACCTTAAATAACTTAAAAATTAGTCATGACACTATGAATGTTAACCCCACAAAAAGAGTAAGTTCTTAAAGAAGCTCCAGGTTTCTCCACACATGATTTGGAACACACTCAGCGCATGGGGGACATGAAAACATGCCCAGTAGAGACCCTTCTTTGACTTCTGTGTGACAGAAGTCATTAGCCAGAAGCCTTATAATTAAGCAAACTTATTTTTAGAATCTCCAATCTATGTTTTAATTCTGCTATTTCAGGATCTTCAGCAATTGCAGCAGCTTCAACAGCAAAATCTCAACCTGCAGCAATTTGTGTTGGTGCATCCGACCACCAACTTGCAGCCCGCGCAATTTATCATCTCCCAGACGCCCCAGGGCCAGCAGGGTGAGTAGTTCTCTAAGCTCCAAACACTAGTGCACCTCTGTCAGTTTCTTTAAAATGTTATTTTAATTGTATATATTGGTAGGGTACAGTGTGCTATTTCAATGTATGTGTATAATGTATTAATTCAATAGCAAGTCTTCATTGTTTCTGGAGTTTGTTTTTGTTTTGACTTATTTTGTGTTTTTTCTTCTCATATATTCATTCCAAAATCTTTCATTGTGTAGAAATGTATTTTTAGTGTGCATTCAGAATGAAAGAGCCTAGAATCTAGTGCCAGAGTAACAGACCTATTAAGCGGTATTAGATTTGATGTGCACAGAATGCTGTGTGAACCAAGCAGAGACCCTTTGTACTTTTGTGATTGGAGAACTCTTCACAGTGATTGGGAAAATGCCTTTGTACAAGTATAAAGGAGAAAATGTCAGTCTTACAAAATGAACAGCATTTGCAAAGCTCATAGACTTGGAAGAAAAATTAATAAGCTGCATTTGAGAACTATAAGTAATGCCTTAAAAGGAGAATTTAAAGTTGCATGTGTGAAATTTAGGGTAAAAAAGATGAGATGAGATCATTAGAGCACCTAACAAGAGTTTGACTTTTAGTCCAATAACTTAGTAGTTAACATAGTTATGTATTTGTCACTTGAAGAATTAGAAAAGTAGTTTCTGAGCCCCAAATTTAAGCTAGCCCCTTAACCCTAACCCTAATTCGAATGGCCCAATGCCTTCAAATCTAGGAACCCTCTTGTAGGCTATATAAAGTTGAAGTAGAAAGGTGACATTTCCCACTTTCTATTAAGAAAGCTGACCCTGAAACTTAGGAAAAATTAGGTGGACAAAAATACTGGTTAGGAGAACATTGCAGTGGTCCAGTTGAGATTTTATAAGGGCTGAACCGTGGTTGTGAGGATAGAAAGAGGTGATGATTTGGTAGATAGAGAGGTTGTGGTGGCCAGTTATATATTGATGAAGATGAGGCTCAAAGTTCTTGGGTGTTTTTTTGTTTTTGTTTTTGTTTTTTTAAGGAAACTATGAGGGTTTTAAAAAAAGTCTTTTTGTAGTGTAGAAGGAGTAAGTAGATATCAGAAGATACTGTGATTTTAAAGGTCAAAACTAGGGAAGAGTTGCAATAATAATTGAAGAGAATTCCAAGAAGGAAGGAGAAAAGGATCTTAACAAGAAAGACTTAGGTCAGTACTGAAGTGTGTATATCAGATATGGTAATTGTTAAAGCTTTAAGATTGAATGAGTTGCCTTCATTTTGTTGCCTGGTCTTTGGACTTCATTTTATTTGAAAGAACAGAGCTCAAAGCTGAGCGTGATGGTACTTGCCTATAATCTCAGCATTCTGGGAAGCTGAAGCAGGAGAATCACAAACAAATTAAAGCCCAGCCTGGACAACTTAACAAGACCCTACTCAAAATAAGAAAGGGCTGGCTAAACATTTGAAGTATAATGTGTACTGTTGAGTATTTAACTTCTAGCGCAAAATCTAGGCCATTTTCTCAGGGTCACTCTTCTCTTAGGAAAATTGTTATTGATACATTTCCAAATTTGAGACATAACTTACTGGAGATTATATTCTGCCCTGTGCTCACCATTGATCCTGAAACTAATCAAAGAAATACTCTAATTAGAAAACGGGTGTTTGTTTTTATTTGGTTCTTCTTAGCTGGGAGGTTAAGAGTGCAAAGGGTGGTCTTCTTGTAAATTCTAAACCTTTATGGGGCCTTTCACTTTTTAGTTAACTTATTATTACTGTTATTATGGTTAATTCACTCAATAATTTGTTGAGTACTTACTGATTGTCATATTGCAGTCTAACTGTTGGGATTATAACTTTGAATGAGATGAAGTCCCAGCTACGCCTACAAGAAATAAAATAGTAAAAATAGAAAAATGAATCAGATAGTAAATTAGTACTAGGAAGACAGCAGATCAGACTAATTGGGTAAGGGTTTCTCTGTGGAAGAATGGGTAAATGATCTGAAAGGACCTCTGTGGAGAAGTATCCTTTGAGTTAGAACTGATAATGGGGGCAGGGTGAACTGCCACACCTAGGATCTGAGTGAAGAGTCTCATGAGCAAGGAGAGTAACAGCACCTGAGGGGGAGCAAGCTTGACCTAGGCCAGGAAAGAAAGACCAGTATAGCTGGAGCTCAGTGAGGGCGAGAAAACGGCAGGGGATGGTGTCTGAGAGCTGGACAGGACTGCACAGATTGTACCCCACTTGTGACAGGAAGTCTCGGGACTGTCTGACTGGGGGAGGGTGTGACCAAAAAGATAATCCGAACTACTCTGCAGGATTGAACTATAGGGACACGTGGGGGGACCAAAATGGTCTGTTAAACTTCTTTTTTCTTAAATCTACCTTTTAAGAGTTTATTTCACTTAATCATACTTAATCATATTTACTTGCCCTATACCAATAAAATTTAAATCTGCTTAGTATATTTCTCTTATTTGTGATATTCATTGTGAATATGCTTTAATTTCTTAAATTTAGATAGTTTTTAGTTACTTACAAATGATGAAATCTGTGGCCAGTTTAAGTTTTTGGTTGTTGTCCTGCATACTCCAGCATTCAGTATATCAAATTCAGTGGCCTATGGAAATCATAATTAGGAAGGTACTGTTTCCCCAGCTAATCTTACCACATATATTTATACAAAACACCTGGTAGCACTCCTTTTCTTTGAAGTACTATGTTGGATAATTTCTACCACTGCTCTTACCTTGTTACAAATAACCTTATATTTAGTGTTTTAGCAACAGCATTATAATTGAAGTTAGGTCTTTACCACCACCACCACCCCTTTTAACGTAAGTTTTCACTGTGTTGGCCTCAAATTTCTAGACCAAGCAATCTTCTGCCTCAGCAAATTGAATAGCTTAGACTACTGACATGCCCCACCACACCTACCTTACTTATCAATCACTTTAGACCAAGACAGTTCAGTGTAGTGCATGTAGAATATACATTTCATCTTTATTATCACTGGAAGGCAAATGTTTTATAAATAGAACTTTCAAAAACAGCATCTTTTTCCATTTAACCTTTCATGAACTCGGTACTTCTCTGCTGTAAAATATACTGGCATATTCTAGTGGATTCCTGTTAAGAAGTTGATCTGTTTGGGCAGGGCATGAGGGTTATTTTGTGGTTTGTGGGGAATTTTTTTGTCTTTTTTTTTAATTTCTAGTTGCTTCTGTTTAAAATAGTTACTCACTTTCATCTACTCCTTACTAAAATAAAGAATTAACTTATCAGATAGCTTACTTAGATTATACTAAAGACATACCAGTTTTAATATAATGTTTTGTCCTCTTGCCCAAGTTCTACTTAAGTTCTACTTTAATAAGTTTCAATTTTAGATAATAAGACAAGAATTTGAAGACCAATAAGATGATCAGGCAGTGGGCTGAGATTTTTTTAGTTTACATTCTTATTCTTTCTTTTGTTATATGTGTTGAAATTGACCTTTAATGTTTTCTGGCAATTACATGTTTATGTTTTATAGGTCTCCTGCAAGCGCAAAATCTTTTAACGCAACTACCTCAGCAAAGCCAAGCCAACCTCCTACAGTCACAGCCAAGCATCACCCTCACCTCCCAGGTCAGTTTTCTCTTACCCTGTTGTGGACAAAGACTTTTGTACTTTGTTTAACTGAAAAGAAAATCAAGACAAAACAAAAGGAACTAAAAACCCAAACAGTCTTTAAAAACTGACCCAAAAATTCAAAGCTGGGCTTTTCAGCTTGGTAAAGCAATGCTACCAAATTGATGTAACCTTTAAAAAATTCTAAAGATTCTATATTTTCTTGTAATTCATAAAGAATATATGTGTTAGCAGTAGTGAACTGTGGCTCTTTGCTGCACACATCCCCATCCTGTAGTTGACAGAAAATATTACCACTTGAACCAGAAACTTGATGCCTCACCTCACAATGATCTGTCATTGTCCTTTGCTCTTTCTCAAAATCTGCAAAGCACAAATCTCTATATTTTCTTTTCTCTCAGTGCTTGAATGGTGTTTTAGCTCGTTTCCACTAGAGCATATAACCTCTCTAACCACATAAAAATCACAGGTCTTAAACATCTAGAAACCTTTGGTTCTACCTTCTGCTTCTTATCTACCTAGTAGTCACTTTGGATGTGTATGTCATTTCATTTCTCTGGATCTCATCTGTAAATTAGTTGACTGAACTGGCTGATCCTAAATCCTCTTTCCATGTCTAACTCTCTTTGTCTAAGGCATAGAAGTTAGAGTTTAATTCTAATACATTACTGTATTTGACAGAATTTAACATTCATTTATAATAAGAACTATTGCATTTTAAGAATAGAAGGTAATTTTTTTAACCTAATAAAGGACATCTACCCAAAAAAACCCACACTTAATAATCAGACTGAATTACCTTTCTTCTAAGATCAGAACAAGGTGACCACTGTTACCACTTTTATTCAGCATTGCACTGACAGTTCTAGAAGTGCAGTAAGACAGGAAAAGCAAATAAAGGACATACAAAATACTGCTATACGTGTTACTTCTTTAGAAAGGAAGAAGAGTTAAAAACTATCCTAACAGGTAGATAGATAAACATAATTGTCTATATTGAAAATCTTAAGGCATCTTGAAGGGTGGGGGGACCTGCTGGAATAAGTGAGATTAGAAAGTATGTAGGATACAAACTCGATATACAAAAACAATTTGTATTTCTATATACTAGCAGTGATTATTTGGAAATTGGAATTTAAGATAAATATGACTTGGCCTAATCATAGAGGTAACTACAAAGGGCACAAGGAAATGTTTGGTGGTAATGAAAATGTTCTGCCACTTTTTTTTTTTTTTTTGCGGTACTGGGGATCGAACTCAGGACCAAAATGTTCTGTATCTTTGGTTTTTTGTTTGTTTTTTTGAGGTACTGGGGATAAATTTAGGGCCTTCACACTGAGCTACATCTCCATCCCTGTTTTGAGATAGGGTCACACTAAGTTGCCCAGGCTGCATTTAAATTTTAAATCTTCCTGCTTCAGCCTCCTAGGATGCTGGGATTACAGGTCTGGCCAAGGGTTGTGATTTTGACAAAAGCCTGTGTGACGAACCCTTCTTGACCTACATGCTCTGCAAACAGTGGCAGGTTTTTGTGGTTTTGTCCCAACTTCTGCTTACTGAATTCTACTCTACCTTTCCTATATCTGTCTCAGTCCAGCCTATGGGTTCTAGATTTGAGATACCTTATCCGTAACCATGTACTTAAAGGTACCCAAGCTGTGTACTTTATTATTTGAGGAAGCCAGTCCTTGGACCCTCAAGATGGCCCTTGGACCCTCAAGATGAAGTAACAGTCTTACAGTTGCAACTCATCTCTACCTATTGACCAGTTTCACTGCAGAAGTGTATAGCCATGTAGGATTCTAATAGAGTTAGCTTCTCCAAAATGGTCAGCTTGAAAATTACGCAGTGTTAGTAGGTCATTGGTATTAACTTTATTGTCTTCACTGAAGCAGGATGAGAGGAATTTGCCCCAGTGATTGTTTATGGAATGCCTGTTGTATAGTTTTCTGGGCTAGTTAGTCCCTTTGGAGAAAGCCTTGACTAATGAGGTCAAGTTCAGAGATATATGACCAGTCTAAATTACAAGAAGAAAAATTCTTGTCATCTGTAATTCTGGGGTGCAATCTCTTACCTGGCTTCTGCTCACAGGGTCAACCAGGCAGTTAGGATACAGATCAGGACAGTGCCTCCCATTAATGAGTGCTCAGAAGGAGATATTCTGCTTAGAGCTTGTGAGGAAAATCACTTTGTGTTTGTGTAATGAGATTTAATATTTGCTTTTTAAAAAGCATAGGGGTTAAGAATGTAGCTCAGTAGTAGAGCTTGTGCTTAGCATGTACTAGCCCCTGTGCTCAGTCCCCATAACCCCCACCAAAAAAGAAAAAGCCTCATGTCCCAAAATAAACTTTAGATGGATTTAAATAAGTAAATATTCTAAAACTGCAAAGAAAAGGCAGCATGGTGTCAAGAATTCTGTTGGGGTTAAAAATAAGTGAAGCTTTCTTAAGATTTTGAGAACAGAAGCAGTGGGGGGAGGCACTTCACCTAAAAGGCGATTTAAAGTTTATGTACACTAAAAATAAAAGGAAAAAGACAAATTGGAAAAAATACTTGCATTAACATAACAGACAAAACCTTACTGTCAACATTTAGTGAGCTCATTTAGGATGAGAATAATGGCATCATTAATATATATGGGTAAAGAACACAAACATAATTCATATTCAAAACAATACAGATACTACTTGACACATTGGAAATTTTCACTTTCAGTAATAATTGAAGCAGTAGCAAAAGTGATATATCATTTAATCTTTGACAAAGAAAATATTTTTTTAAAGCTGCTAATACAAATTATGTGGAGGGAACTATATGGTATAGTAGGAACCAACATTAGCAAAAGCCATGAAATTATCCAGTTGCCAAAAAGGTCTCTTGGGAATTTTTCTTATAGAACTATTTACCTCAGTGGAGAAACACATGCACAAAGGTTTTCATTGTGAGGTTATCTGTGATAAATGAAAAACTGTAAAACAGTTAAGAAGTTGCTAAATTATTATAATATTGCCCCAGGCAGTCTGTGGAAGAATAATTATATGTACCATAATTATAGTTAATGTTAAAATATAGGTTTGTGGGAAAAAAATTGACAAATACCCCAAAATGATGCCTCCTATAATGTTATTGAAACTACAGATTATTTCCCTTCTGAAAATAGTTGAATGATCTTATCATTTTTATAATCTAGTGTCACATGTTGGAGACATAGTAGTGAAAAATAAGGTAGATAAGGGGGTCCCTGCTATTTTGATAGTCTAAATGGCTACAAAATAAATGATGTAAAATAATGAATCATTTACTAAAAGCCATAAAATATGTGCATTCAGAGTAGTTAATTTTATTTTTGTGTAGTTCAGTCTTTTCCTTGGCTAACATGCTTAGCCTTTACTATAATTACAGTATTCATGTCTGACAGTCTCATTTCTCCCTGAACATTGTTGTGCTCCCTGTGGTGTTACATGGTTTTTATCATTCCCCTTGAATATAACTGTCTTAAGTTATTTGTTTGTAGCACATTACAGTTGGGTCAATTATCTTTTTGTATGACATGTGATTGAAAAATATAGTGAACATTTACATTTTTAAAATTTTTTATGATAAAAGAGACATTGCTGCTAATCTCCCTCAAAATTCTCCTTCTCTGTTTGAACACACCATTTGCATTGTTTTTGCCACTTTCTAAAGCAGTTGTGGAAGTTCTTTTTGGAGTCTTTAGTCACACTGTCCTGATTGCCTTAATGTCCCAAATCAATGCAAAACATTTTTATCTCTGCTTTTCACTTTGGGGAAGATCAGGAGATGCATGGAGCCAGAGCCAGTGAATAAGGTAGATGAGGACATAGTATGCATAGTGTGTTTATGAACCTGCCTTTCCGTTGAGTCATTACACTTCATAAAGATACTCACAAAAGAGGATTTCCAGAATTGCCTCAGCACACAGCAAGAACGCTAAGTGCATTTGAAGCAAGGGGAATGGATAGCAGGTGTCTTTTACTCTAATTTTTTTAACTTAAACACTCACTGTATATTTTGATCATACTATGTATGTTTATTACTCTTCCTTTTCCAACAGCCAGCAACCCCAACACGCACAATAGCAGCAACCCCAATTCAGACACTTCCACAGAGCCAGACAACACCAAAGCGAATTGATACTCCCAGCTTGGAGGAGCCCAGTGACCTTGAGGAGCTTGAGCAGTTTGCCAAGACCTTCAAGCAAAGACGAATCAAACTTGGATTCACTCAGGTAGGATGATGTTGCTACTCTAGTGACCTAGATTTCCCACATTGCCTGGTCCAAGTATTTGCTGTACGCGTCTAAAGAGGCCTCTGAGGAGCAATGTGGTCTTCAGCCATGTTGTGTTTTGATTTTAGATATTATTAGTAATTTAGTATTTATAACTTTGGGGTATTACACATTCAATTATAGTCATATATTCATTTATAATTTTATGTTAGGTTAAACTTTTAAGATTTATCCCACAATGCAAGCCTCTGAAATCATAATTATATGTGAAAGTTTAAAAGATGTTATGTTGGGGATGGTGTGACTGGGTTTTGTTATGTGAGAAACATCTGGTGCTACATATCAAAGATTAAGAAAGTAAAGATCTCAAGGTCTTAACAGTAATTGAAAGGGTGATACATTTGAAAGGCTTACTTTAAAATAGTTAGAGAGAGAGGGTAGTAAGAGATTATCTGTCTACCTCCCTGTCTCTTTCTCTCCTCTGTCCCCCAGTCTGTGCTGAAACTATTAATTAAATAAGATCTACTGAAGATGAAAAATCCAAATTAATCAAAATCCAAATTAATTTTTCTACTGTCAGCTAGCAGAGGGCTTTTAAAGTGGAATGAATATGCTGTAATGGTTTAAACAGGCATCTGTGTGCACAGTATTTTATTTTAAGCACTGCTACTGACTTATTCCTTGATTAACCTGTCACAAATAATACTTGCAAACCAGGAAAAAAAGTAAATGACATTTATGTAAAATGTCATAAGATTATTAGATAAAAGGAAAAAAACTTGAAGTGTGGATTGGATTGGGTGTTTTATGGAATCAGGAAGAAAACTGATAATGTTCTTTTCAGAGAATATAGTTACCATTTGGAATTTAACCCACCACTTAAATACTATCCAAATGATTTCGTTGAAATATGTAGTATACCACTTACCTGGTAGATAAAAAAAATTCAGGATAATATCTCTGCTTATATTCTAGATGTTTTTAGGAATAGATTTATATTTCTTATAATTTATCCGGGAATTTATTTTTGTTCAAAGAAGCTACGTATTGGGAGCATAAAGTGATTTCAAAAATAGATGTAATTTTAAGTGAAATGCAATTTACATTTTTGAGTAGTTTCAGGTATGGAGAAGTAAATTACTGTTTCTCAACCATTTACTACTTTTGAAGCATTTAAGTGACCTAACTTCTTTTAAAAATAAATCTAAAGATAAAACTAGATTGATAGGCATAAGTTAATAAGCTAAAATAACTATAAAGCTGACGTGTTTAGCAGTGCTTCAGATTTAGGCTTATTAGCACAGTGTATGTTTGAGTTCCCTGGGAGGTGATTGCCCAAGTGGTACATCAAGGATATGAAGCCTTTTAAAAATTACTACCTTTACTCAAATAGCGGTTTGCCTTGCTGTGGCATTTGGCCCAGTATATTGCCAGTAGTGTATATGCCTCTCTCTCTTTTTCTCTGTCTTCCCACATAAAGGAGTTTCCCTGTTATCTTCTGATTTACCTTATTGTTTTATTCTTCTTTTCCCTACCCCGGTTCAGCACTGAAGAGTGAACCCAGGGCCCTCACACTGTGCTCTATCCCCAGGCCTTTTTAAATTTTACTTACTTTGACACAGAATCTTGCTAAGTCACTAAGTTGCCCAAGCTAAACTCAAATTTGCAACTCTTCTGCCTCAGCCTCCCATAGTGCCAGGATTATAGGCATGCATATCACACCTGATTTTTTCCTATTTTTACTATGACCACTCCTTAATTTTCTTTTTCTTTCTCTTTTTTTTAATGGTGCCTAAAGTTTACTTGAAAAGTGAGGGGTGGAGGAAAGGTTAAGGGAGAAACTGGCTCTGTAGAGCAAACTTGGGCCAACAAGAGAGGAAAAGACAAAAGCAAAAATAAAAACATATGCTATGTCTAGGAGGCACAGTGGACAACTGTGAAGAGTCACGGTAGTAAGCTCCTCATGGCATCTGTGTCCTTATATGTCATCTGCATCTCGTGGGAGCCCACAAGAAGCTTTTTCTTTCCTTTTACTGGTACATTCTAGGTGTACATAGTTGTGACATTCATCATAGGGAATGGACCTGTACATGGTATATCTTGTTCCGCCTTTTCCCATTCCCTCTCCCTCCCTGCAACCCCTTTTTCCCTCCTTATTTACAAAAGCTTCATTTCCGTTACTTTCTCTATCCTCTTTTGTCTTGTCCTTCCTCCCTCCCCCTCCTTTGTTCCCGTTCTCATTTGAACATTTCCTTCCCATTTCCCAATATCTGATAGACATTTTGGTCCTTATTTATACTTCCATTTTCTCACACCAGAAAGACCATGTGATATTTAAACATATGTATCTTATTTCACTTAAGAGTATGATGGGCTCAAGGTCAAGGTACATCCCTTTACCTACAGATCTCTCAACGATTATCTTCTTTGTGGCCGAGTACTACTCCACTGTATAAAAAAAAAATCACATCTTCCTTATCCATTCATTGGTTGTTGGATATTTAGGCTGTTTCCAAGATTTAGCTATTACAAACAGTGCCGCTATAAACATTAGTATGCATATATTGCTGTGGTATGATGTTTTTAATTCTTTCAGGAAGATACCAAGAAGGGAAATAGCTGGGTCAAATGGAACCTCTAGTTTTAGTTTTTTGAGGAATCTCCACACTGCCTTTCAGAGTGGTTGCAGCAGTCTACACTCCCAGCAACAGTGGAGGAGAAGTGTTCTATTTTCTACACAGCACTGGCAGTATTTGTTATTGGTTGGTTTCTTGAAAATAGTCATTTTTTTTCTGGTACCACTCCCTAATTTTCAAAATAACTGACATAGCAGTGGCAGTGGTTCACACATCTTGACTCAATGACTTAAAGCACATACCACTAGTGCAGGATGGGAAAATCTGCCTATTAGCCTTTGTTTTTGAGTTAATTACCTTAACTGTAGTATTCAAAAGTATCTTTGAGTCTAAAAAATATATTCGTATTTGTATGTGTGTGTACAAGAGGAAAATAAAACATTCAATTTGTTGAAACAAATCTCCATTCTCTTAGTAAATACATGTTATTAGATACTGTAAAGATATTTTCTAATTACAATATTGCTTATTAAAGGAGTACTATAGATGTCATTACATAATTAGAAAGCATGTTGTATATAAGACATTTATCATATGTGTTACATTCATTATTACCCCATTCCCAGTCTTGGTTCTTTATTCCTTTTACTCTTTTTAGAAACATCAAAGTATATAATATACTTAGATTATGTATGAATCAACTGCTTACATCTAACTTTTATAGGGAAAAATCCAAGAGTTACAGAGTACTAAGCCAGACATATACCAAGTTAATGAATATGAATATATTAACTAAAGGATCTGTTGCTTTTTATTCTGTTAAACAATTGCATATCTCAACTAATTGAATCTGCATTTGTGCCATGCTTCTAGTTAATTGATAGCATAGCTTAATTTCCAGCTACTAACTTAAAAGATTTTTGCTTATACTTACATATAATCCGATTTTGGAATAAATATTTTATTTTCTGCTTGTCAAAATTGTTACTTTGAAAATTTCATAATGAATCATGAATTAGAGTATCAGAAAATGTTTATTGCTAATTGCTACTAAACATCTTATACTCAAAAATTGCCAGTTTTAAGTTGACCTGAGTTTTCCAAAAAGCTGTAAACAAATGAAGTGACCAGGACATGGATAGATGTGACCCCTAAAGTGTAAATTCAGTGCCTGAGTTATACTAGGTACTGAGTGAACATTCCTTGATAGATAAACACATGCATGCGTATCTTTAGATATATTTATGATACTATGGACAGCATTTATGGCCTGGTCGTACCATCCTGCTTCTTTTAGTTTTACTATAATTGGAAGATCAGTGTGAAGTCCACCTCCATTCCAGCCGGGGAGAGTCTGTTTGGCACTGACAGGGTTGCTCTGTATTGTGTCGTGTAGTACAATAGCCTCCAAGCGCTAGTGGCTGGTGAGCACTTAAAGGACTAGTATTGTGAGGAATTGGATTTTGGGGGGGGGGATCGAACTCAGTATCTTGTGCTTGCCAAGCAGACACTTGTGCCACTGAACTATATTACCTGGCCCCTGGACTTTTAATGTATTGGATTTTAATTAAAATTCAAATGGCCACATATAGCTAGTGGCTATTATAGGGACAACGCAGGACCACATAAATCACATGATGGTCAGGTATTCTTTGTGCTTCATTTTATCTTATGGTACTACATTTGTCCTCTTTTAAACCTTTTATCAGAAATTGTTCAATAGTAAGAAAATTGAGTTCAATAAATATTATTTCATTTTCTCTAATACCACCTAATACATGTACCTAATAATATGGGATTCAAAATATGTCTGGGGAATGGTGTCAAAAGACTAGGACAGTCCTGATTCAAAGTGAGTGTTGGCAGAATGACCTTGCGTTGGCTGTCTCTGTAGAATTAGCTGTGTAGTATATAGGGCCAGAAGTGCTGTTGTTTCTTTGCCCTGCACTAAACTAATTGAAATGAGTGGATGAATCATTTAAATGAACCCCATAGTTTCTATTATATGTCTATAAAATAACTATTAAGATATGACTTTTTCCAGCTTAAATAAGAGGATCCAGCTGGAAGAAAAGCATTGTATACATTTCAGAGGTTATAGGCTCATTTGGAAGACATCTTTTGTAATATATTCAGGAGATCATTGTTCTATTGCTATGAGGTTACCAAGTTTCCAGTGCTCATGAAGGTTTTACTAAATGGGTCAAACCTCTCTACTGTGAATTTCTATCTCTATAATGGTTACAGAATGGTCTTTTAGAATACCTGTTTTTTGTAACCAACTTTGAAATCCAAACTAAGGTTGAAAATATATATTTTTTTAACTGCTCTAGAAATACCTTATAGGAAAGAAAAATAAAAAGGATGAGGGAGCATTTCTAAATTTTAAAGTGATATATAGGAAGTTCGGTTAGCTCAGAAATTCCTGGGATTATCCAGACCATTACATCTAATTCCTGTAAGTGATACAGAGAAATTGATTTTCAAAGATTACTAAAATCACTTCGGTTATATGAATTAAGAGGGTTGTTGGAATCAACACTATCTTTTGAGACCAAATAGAAGTTTTAATATCTTGATTATGTAATGTAGCACAAAGAGGTTCAAACTGGAAAGTATCTGGGGCAGTGTTGAATGCTATCCTGATTAAGGTTCTGCAGTCTTCCTGGACTACTGTGCCTAGCTTGAGGACAGTTTAGGGGTGACCCAGTGAAGAATGATTGTTTGCTAGGTTCTTCATCTAGTGCAGTTATTGGAGTAGCCTCCACAGTAGAAGCTGTAAACATTAGTAAAAGGAATCTTTCTTTTCCTCATTCCCTTTCCTGCTCTGGACTGTACAGGGTGATGTTGGGCTCGCTATGGGTAAACTATATGGAAATGACTTCAGCCAGACTACCATCTCTCGCTTTGAAGCCTTGAACCTCAGCTTTAAGAACATGTGCAAGTTAAAGCCACTTTTAGAGAAGTGGCTAAATGATGCAGGTAAGTGACTAAGAAATTTCTTCAGTGCCCGTTGGAATTTTGAGAGGAAATTGTTATACATCTGGGGTTTCTGTTTCTTATTCAGTTATTGATTCTTAAAGAATTTGGGGTTGAAGGGTGGGGAGGGGAATAAGAAAAAAAGAAGATATATCATGTACAGGTACAAATTCTCTGGATGAATTGTATCACTATGTATGTCCAAAATGTACCAATAAAACAAAAAGTTTCAAAAATTTTTTGAAGTTTACTAATCTTGGGATGATCATTAGAAATTATGACTATCTGAATCAGAAAGTTGATTCATTTAAATATTCTAGTAATTACAATGTAAATAATCAGCAATAATTTCCAGCCTTAAAATATTTCTTACATTTGAGCCAAGATTCATTGTGCTCACACAGTTGAGGAAGAGGATAAGAAGGCCTGTGTAGTTAGAAAAACTTGAAGAACAGATTTGTTGTTTCTTCCTTGATGAATTAATAGAATTTGTTCCTGATAATATTTCTGCTTTTATTATTAAAAATGGCTATATTCATTTTCAAGGATCAATTTTATACAAAAACTTGGATATCTACTCTTACTTTGTGTCAAGATTTACTTTTGGAAAATTGGGATTTTGAGCCTCAGAATCATAGATTGTAAGAGCTAAAGGAAATCACAGAAGTGCTTGAGACTGTGGTTCTTATTGTAGATTTGGATAAGAGAAACTTGAAATACCCACCCTACTAGATGTTGATTCAGTAGCTCTGGGTGTGGCCTCGCCATCTGTAGTCTCCCTGAGTTGCATTCTGAGAAACAGTGGGTGCATTCCATCTCATTTTACATATAACAGAGAAAAAGGCAGAAGTATGTATGACATACCTAGGGTTATTAAGCTATTAAATGAGAGAAAACTATTTAAGAAGTGTATTTCTTTCTTTCTTACTTATACCAATAAAATGAGAGATCACTTACAAGATTAAATAATTAAGTATTCAATAATTTCCAAGAAGACTTCTTCCTTTTATTCTGAGAGCTCATAAAAACAAAACATATCAGAACTGAGAGATTCCTGCTGGGCGTGGTGGCGCACGCCTGTAATCCTAGCACTCGGGAGGCTGAGGCAGGAGGATCGTTGCAAGTTTGAGACCAGCCCGGGCTACAAAGTGAGCTCAAGGCCAGCCTGAACTGCATAGTGAGACCCTGTCTCAAAAAGACAAAAAAAAAAAAAAAGAACTGAGAGATTTCTGTCTGAGCCTAAGAATAGTAAATATTTTCTCAAAAACAGAAATCAAAAGAATTTGGTCACAGTACAGTCATTCATCCTGGGACAGAGAATGCCAGTAAGGACACTAGAAAGACCCACAGTACAAATAGTATTTTAAGGTAGGTTATGTGAAAATCTTTTCACACTTGTGTATAGCTTAAAATAGTTTGTCAGTTTTATTGTTGGTACTAATATGTTTTGCATATGTGAATCATTAGGCTTAGCTCATTTTAATTTTGCTTCATTTATACAGAGAACCTCTCATCTGATTCGTCTGTCTCTAGCCCAAGTGCCCTGAATTCTCCAGGGCAGGGAGTGGAGGGTTTGAATCGTAGGAGGAAGAAACGCACCAGCATAGAGACCAACATCCGTGCGGCCTTAGAGAAGAGTTTCTTGGAGGTCAGTGAGGTGTTTACTTAGCATGTGTGTAGGTTTGGCCATGATACTGGTAATGGGAACTGTGGATGATGAAAGATGAACTAGTCAGTCTCTGCCTTTATGAACACTTGAACATAATGAAAAAAATACAACAGCAAATTACTGACAGAGGAAGCAGAGTTGGAGACCACTGCAGGGCTCAGAATAGACCTTGGTTGCGTCCACTCCAGCATTTGATGTGAAAGAAGTGACAGTATCCATATGATACATAGAAATTAATTGTACAGATTGGAAAAGGTGGGAGAAAAGCACTTCAAGCAGAATTCCCTTTCAGAGTCCCCTGAGGGAAACCATAAGCTCTAGCACTTGGAACGCTAGTAGTCTAGTTGACCACATTTTGGTGTCTGCTCTGGAATGGTAGCTTGGGGCAAGAACATAGTACCTTGACCATCAGGTTGTGGAGTCCCGAGTAGCTCAACAGATGGTCAGCAAGTTTTTTGTTTTTAACCAGGGGATGTTGTAATCAAAGCTTCTGACAAAATTTTGACTTCTCTAATTCAGAAAAGGTTTGTACTGTAAGGATCATTGAATCGGGACACTTAGCACTGCCTCCTGTTCACTGTGTAACAGGGAAGTCACTTGCTTTCTTTAAACCGAAGTCCCCACATTTGTGAGATATTTGCCTCTCCTGACTCAGGGGAATATCATAAAGTCAAGTTGGCTGATGTGCGTAAAGCACTGAGAAAACTCCAAAAGTCTGGCTGGTATATAAGATTACATAGGTATTTTATTAATTTTGTTCAAGGTTAATGGACCAATTAAAATTTTCAGAAATAACTTAGAATAAATATAGTGAATGCAACCATGTTCAATTATATCAGTTCAAAAAGATGTTTTTCCCCTCTTCAGAATCAAAAGCCTACCTCAGAAGAGATCACCTTGATTGCTGAACAGCTCAATATGGAGAAAGAGGTGATTCGTGTTTGGTTTTGTAACCGACGCCAGAAGGAAAAAAGGATCAACCCACCAAGCAGTGGTGGGACCAGCAGTTCACCTATCAAAGCAATTTTCCCCAGCCCAACCTCACTGGTAAGAATGGAAGCCTCAGGCTAATTGTTACAATTTTACAAATGGCTTACAAAATAATTTTTTCCTACCAAGAATTTATCATATGTGTACAACATTCATACTGAATAAATTTAAAATGAACAACTTTAATTCTTTCTTGTTTTATTGCACTTCCATCATTGTATTATCTGGTATAGTTTATTAAGTTCTAGAGTAACTGATAGTAAGTTGACTTTACTCATCTTGAGGTCTAAAGCCATATTTATTAAACATTATTGACAGTTAACTCTCAGAGAACCTTTAGCTCTGGTTATATTAAAATGATCATCTTAGAGTCTCATGCTAGACAACAGTCCTTTCATATATTCGTATCCTTGCTGAGTCACAGGGACAGGTAGTGCTAAGCAACTCCCCTGATTTTTGGGGTGATTATAAATGTAACTGCTCTTGTGCTAACCGGGTTTCAAGAGATGGCAGGTTTTCATTTCAATTCCATTTTTATTAATTTACTTTTATTTCACTTTGAACATCATTCCAATAAAGGCATTAAAAGCTAAAGTCAGCATTAAAAGTACATATCAATCGAGAGAAGCCTGTGGTTAAATGATGGAGCTTTAATCATGAAGTTCATGAGATAGTAGATATAAAAAAGATTATCGCTACATAATACTTCCTTGTGTGTGCCTTTTTTGTGTTTCAGATTTATCTGTACTAGGAAAAATCAGTACTTCTTAAAAAACTAGACAAATTCTTTTATTTCAAAAAGAAATTTGAGTTTTTAAAAAATTTGCTTTGCAATCTTCCTGTAATACCATTTCATTAAACACAAAAACAAATCAGTCTTGCTCCCAACAAAATGAAAAGTTAAAAGGAATATAAGATACCACCACCACCATGCCCAGATCCTGACAGATAGTTTTCCTGTAAACTTTAGGTAAAGTTGATAATAGTATACACATTCTTACTGACATAGACTGTATCTGACTTGCCATTATTGAAGTAGTTCCAAGATGTTTCGAGTTTTGATTTTAAGGGTTTTGTGCATGTTTTCATGTCTGACCTCTAGGTGGCAACCACGCCAAGCCTTGTGACAAGCAGTACAGCAGCTACTCTCACAGTCAACCCTGTCCTCCCCCTAACCAGCGCTGCAGTGACTAATCTCTCTGTTACAGGTGAGCAGTCCCAAGGCATGTGGCTATTAAGTACATGGTAGGCCTCTAAAGTTTCTTTGTGAATCTGCCATTAAATTGTGACTTAGCCCTAACTAAAGATGTTTGTGTTTTTTAAAGTTACATATGAAATCTGAACTTCAAAAAATATGAAGCATGATTTTGTCAGAAAGATTCTTTCACTCAAGAATATTCCTTTTCTGTATCTCAATCTATCTCTATGCCTATCTCTATTTCTATCTCTGTCTCATATTTTGAGATGGGGTCTTACTAAGTTGCCCAGGTTGGCCTCAAACTCTGCTAGGAGTATAATGGTCCGCCACCACACTCTTGCTTTCTTACCTCTTCTGTACTTTCCCATGTTAGTAGACCTAGAGATATCTTTCAAATGCACAAATTTTTAAGTAACTCTTTTCCTCACAATTTTAGTAGCTGTGGCTTCTTGCACTCAGGAAATCATCAGATTTATCACCACAAAGTTTATTTCCATTCTGGACCTTTGCTCACCAACCCCCCCAACCCCTAGGAAGCTCCATCCATGCCTTTGTAACCCTTCCTGCATCTTGAGATGTCATCCACTGTAGCCTGCAGTTCTTGGTCTGATGTTGATAAACTACTCTAGCATATATAGCAATTCCTTTTGGAAATATTGTTTAGCTTCCCCAGGAAGTTGTTCATTTCTGTCTACCTGTATTATAAGAATATTTTTATAAATCTGTCTTTCCCAAGGGCCTTTGTACTTCTCAAAAGATCTACATACTGTGTTCATTTTGATACCTAGCTTAGTGTCTAACATACTGTACAATAAATAATTATTGAATAAGTGTTTTTTCCTTTGGCCTCCTTTAAATAGCAAATTTTCCAGTACCTTTAAGATGATTTATAGCACTGTCATTATGTGTTTTTAGTTATGCATAATATATAATACAATGTGCTATAAATTAATTCATAAGGTTGATTATATGCTTGTGAAGTATTGAGTGGCTTTGTGGTATTTCAAAATCAAATTTGATTTAACCTAGAATTGGACACTTGATTTTCTTTACTAACAGTTAATTTTATAATAACCCTTCAACTCTAAGCATGTTGTAAAAGTTCAGTGAAGGGCTTTATGCTGTGTAACATTTTTGTTACTAGAAAATTTTATAATTTCTATTTATTTTAAACAGCACTTCTTGACCTCTTTTGAGTATTAGGCATCTTTAAGAATTTGAAAACTATAGACTTTTCCTTTCCATAAAATAGACGTACAGTTTCTAGTAAAAATCTTATGTCTGAAATCTCTCCATAGAGCTCTTATTTCCTCTTTTGTTTATTTACTATCATTTGGATTGGATGTTGGAAATAAAGGGGAAAAACCATATCCTCAGTCTCTTTTTTTTTTAAGAAAAATCTCAATACAGTCATCTTTATTTTACGTAGCACTTAGTATATAAAAGGTCTGTGGTACACTTCTAGAATCGATAAAAAAGTGATCCTGACTTCTCCAGAAACATATGTGTCTGATGCATTGCAAAACCTTATAAAAATTCCATATTCGTTTATAATCTCAGGTAAATGCACTCAAGTTCTTTTTCCAAAATGTTTCCTAATAATAAACAAATTCATTACATAGAAAAATGGAGTAATTATAATTATTTAGTCACATGACAACAAAGATTCAAGATACGGGAAGCAAAAATGAACAGAATTAAAAGGAGAAATAAATAATTCAAAGTGATAGTTGGAAATGTTAATGATCTATTTTCAATTATTAATTTGAACTACACACCTAATTGTTACAGATATATAAGATTTTATCAACGCTAATCTCTGAATGTGAAAACACATTTTTTTTTAAGTTAACATGGGCATTCACCTTAACAGTCTTTTCTGGAAAAGAGGAAGAGAGATTGATTTGGCTTGGCTTGGCTTGGCTTGGCTTGGCTTGGCTTGGCTTGGCTTGGCTTGGCTCAGTTTAGTTTAGTTTCTAAAGGCCAGTGTTACCCTGATACCAAAGCTAGATAAATGTATCACAAGAAAAAATTATACTCATATCCTCCATGAAAATATGTATAAAACCCTCAGCAAAATCTGAGCAAATCAAGCTTGGCAATATATGAAAAAGGAGAATTTATTCCCAAAATGTACATTTGGTTTACTATCTGAACACTGATTAACATAAAACTCTATAGTAATAGAAGAAAGGACAAGACACACATGATCACCTCCATAGATAGAGAAAAGATATTTGACAGAAAACAAAATCACACATTATAAGATTATCCAACATGGTGCCAACAGCATACTTAGTGAAAGACTGAGTGGTCTTCCCTCCTCTCCACTTGCCTCCAAGATTTGGGAACAGAGCAAGAATGTCTGTTCTTGCAGATTTCTGATTAACATTATACTGGAGGAAATGACCAGTTTCTTAAGGGAGGACAAAAATTAAACTGCCTTTATTTGCATTATCCAATGTGTATGAAAATCCCAAGGAATCTGCAAAAAAACTGCAAGAATTAATCAGTAAATTGAGTAGTGGATAGTCCAAAAATAAAGTTAAGAAAATAACTTACACATCATAGCTCCGAAAGAATAAAATAAAATATTTATAAATAAATTTAAAAAGGAAGGGAATACCTACATAGTAAAAACTACTATTTGCTGGAAGTCTAAGTAAACAGAGATATTTTATATTCCATGTTGATGGTTTGAGAGACTCAGTATACTTTTCCTTTAATGTTTTAATATATGTTTGCAATATATAGTGAATACATTAATCTGGTATATTGGTACATATACATGTCACATCTTCATCCTTTCTACTTCCCCTCCAGACTTGGCATCCTTCAGAAGACAGGTTACTCCAACTTGATTTATAGATCAAACACCATCAGCATCACAATTCCAGCAGATCTTGGGTTTTTTGAAGAAACTGATAAAATTTTAAAATCTATTAAAGGAATCTAGTACAGCAAGAACAACTTTGAAAATAATGAAATTTTAGAACAAGTATGTCCAGATTTCAAAGCTTACTACAAAGATGCAATAGTCAAAACAGTATAATGCAGGCATAATGGTAGAATAAATAGAACAAAAGTAAAAGTTCACAAACCAACCTTTAAATTTATGGTTTATTGAGCAAACATATAAGATAGTTCAATAGCAAGGAAGTCTTCAATAAATGATTCTAGTCTGATTATGTGCACAAAGATCAGTTTAGAGCCTAACCTCATACCATGCCCAAAATTAAAGTGAATCAGAGACCTAACAATAAGAGCTAAAAACTATAAAACTTCTAGGAGAAAAATCTTCATGACCTTAGATTAGGCAGAGTTCACACAGATGCACCACCAAAAGAAAGCACAATCCATAAAAGAACAAAAATATTCAGCTTTGTCAAAAAGAAAATCTTTTGTACTGGAGAACACACCTTTAAGATGAAAACACAAGCCAAAGAGTTGAGAAAACAGTTGCAGATCATGTATCCAATAAAGGAATTATATATAGAATGCATAAAGAATGTGCACAACTCAACTGTAAAAAGATACACACCCAGCTTTTTAAATGAAGGACTTAAATACACATTTTTTTTAAAAAAGTGTGACTTCTCTTGATCTTAGCCAGAAGGCTTAAGAAATGATATGAGTGACTGATACACACATGAAAAGATGTTCAACATCATTACTCTGAGAAATTCAAATTAAAACTACCATGAGATACCAAAATTATTCACTTGAATGGCTCTAATAAAAAATGACCAAAAGTATTGGGGAGGAAGTGGAAAAACTGGAATTCACATTGTATGATTTGTGACAATTTAAATGATATTAACCACTTTGGGAAAAACTTGAGAAGTTTATTTGCAAATGAAACATAAATTTACCACCCTATCAGGTAATTTGCCCCAAGGGAAAACATTTGTGCAAAAATTTTTACATTAATGTTCATATAAGCAGCATTATTTATAATAGACAAAAACATGTAGACAAACCAGTGCCTATCAGTTGGTGAATGAATGAAATGTGATATATCTGCACAGTAGAATATTATTCAACCTAATAAAAAGGGGTGAAGTGTTGATTTCTATTTCAGCATGGATAAACCTTAGTAAAAGAGGCCAGGTACAAAAGACTACATATTAAATGGTTCCATTTATGTAAAAAAAAAAATTGTTTTTCTTAATCTAACCATATTACGCCTGTAATCTCAGTACTCTTGAAGACCGAGGCAAGAGGATCACAAATTCAAGCACAGCCTGGGCAGTTTAGGCAGACCCTATTTCACAACTGAAAAAGGAATAAAGGGAGGGAGGGAGATGGAGAGCAGGAAGGAACGCAGGAAGGCTGAGTGGTGTCTCACTGAATGAGAGAAGCACATCATTTTGTATATGATATGAGGTTCAGTGGGCTTCAGTCCCCAAATACCACCAATTTAAAATAAAGGCAAATCTATGGAGGTTTCAGAAAGCAGATGAGTGAGTAGGAGTGGCAGTTGATGGCAAACAGGCTATTGGTGGTGGAGATGCCATAATCTGGATTGTGGTATGGTTCTACAACTCAGAAAATTGATTTAAAAATCATGGAATTTTATACGTAAATTGGATGGATGTTATGGCACATGGTACCTCAGTAAAGCTCTGATAAGCAGACAGGATGGGAACCAAGAGAAGGTACTGGACACTCACTTGAGCTCAGGCCTAGCTTCCTCCTAACCTGCAGACTCAGTGGTAACCTCTGACTTCACTGTTAAGGGTACTGAGGCTAGGCAAGCCCAAGTTCTGATCAGAAAAATGAATTGCCCAAGGAATTAAGTTACCAGGAATTTAAGGTCATAAAACATAGACACGTAGACAGACAGATGAATGACTCACTGGGAGACTTGACCTACTCATCCTGTTGAATTGTTATATCATAGCGCTTATGACATTCAAGTAGGAAACACCTAGAATGCGATGAGAGTGTTATAATCAGGAAAAAGCAACCTTGAATAGTTTCTGGAGTCATTCCCTCCTAGCCCAGGTTGAATTCACTGATAAGATTGGTAAACCTATAGGATTTAAAGGAAGAGATTCTGAATTATTTTAAAGTGGCACTGGAGAAGAAAACAACCATTTTAAGCTTTTAGCCCCAAGACATGAGGTCTTTTCGGAATTTTGAAAAGGGACTGTTTCTTAGATAGGTAAAATTAAATTAGATAAGGTGAGAAATTGGTCAAGAAAAAATTGGATGTACATTAAAACTTCTTAGCAATAGAAGGGAAATAAGAAATCTTCCTATAGAAAAAGGGCCTCAGGGCTGGGGATATAGCTCAGTGGAATAAGCGCTTGCCTAGCAAGCGCAGGGTCCTGAGTTCGATCCCCAGTACCGCAAAAAAAAAGAAAGAAAGAAAGAAAGAAAAAAATAATAAGTTATCTGTTAAAAAAAAAAAGAAAAAAGAAAAAGAAAAAGGGCCTCTTCGGAGAAGAGAATACACATGTATACAGAAGTTTGTCAAACGAGCAACTGCAGCCTCAGTGCCCAGTGGCAGGGGTTGTTGTGATAGATTTAGAACTGAGGAAATAATGAATGGAAATGGGATTAACAATATCCAAAGGTGTAATTGTATTTAGGGCCAGCTGCTATTAGAAGACATCATCTTGTTTATATTTTTCAGGAGAAGTGAGTCCTTTTCACTTGAATAAAAAGTGCAATAAAAGAACAACATAAGGGATATGCTTCCCTCATTCAATGAGACACCACATAGCCTTTTTTGTGTAGCATTAGGTGGGGAACTCAGAGATATTTTTAACACAGATAGTATGTAAGTTGCTAAGTTGGAGAGTAGAAGTGAAAAGAAACTTCTAGATGTCCTTATTGTAGACCAGAAGATGACTTCAAAATAGATTTTAGAAAGAAAACTACCAGAATTCGTCATAAGGCAGTTACAAAAGCAGAGTCTTCTGCAGCTTAGTAATAGATTTTATCATTAAAAAATGTTAACTATGTGTGGTAGCACATACCTGAATCAGAGACTCAAAGAGGCTGAAATAGGAGGATTGCAAGTTCAAACTTAGCTTGTGCAACTCAGTGACTTAGTGATACCGTCTCAAAATCAAAAAGGGTGAGAGATGTAGCTCAGTGTAAAGAGTTGGGTCCAACCCTAAGCTTGTGCCACAAAGAAAAAAACTACATAAGATTTTTCCAGTATATCATAGGTTTGAGATACATATTTTAATCTGGTTATTTTATAATTATTGTGGGTGATTTATACCACAAAATTATTATATTGAAAATTTATAGAAGCTTCTCTTTTTGAGTCATCCCCAGAAAATATTTCTCTTTATACATGTATATAATTGATTATATTCTAAAATATGCTGAGCCTCACTAAATTAAATTCTGGCTAGCTTTAGAAAGCCTGTTTCTGTACTGTAGCATTCACTGACAACTGCAATACGAGGACCTGTTCTATACAGTTATATAGATAGCATCAGAATTAGAGCTCTCAGGGTCAGTTGGCGTCTTCTGTCTTGTGGAAAGATACAAACCTTTCCTGTGAGCCTTCTGAGCCATTCCTGTTCTGGACAGAGAGGCAGTATTCTTTTAACCATACCTGACTCTAGAACACAACTCGCTAACATCCAGGCATATTTTAAATCTGTGGTATCCAATATGGCATCCACTGGCCACAGGTGGCTCTGAGACCTAAGACATGACTTGTTCAAATTCACAAGTGCTAGGAATTATAAAATGCATCCCATTCTCAAATAAAAATAATATTGATTTTTTTCTTGGTAATATTTTGGTAATACTGAGTTATGAATATATTATTGGAATTAATTTCACCCATTTTTACCATTCTCAGTGAGATTACTGGAATATTTCAAATTACATGTACTTTATTTCTCATGGACAAAGCTGATCTCAAACTTAATCCCAGTAAATATGTTGTAATGATAATTTAATATCAGTTAGGCATCTACATCCAAATATTTGTTCTTTAGACAAAAAGAAATCCAGGTACCATCATTTTTTAAAGGCCTCTCACATAACGACTTGTTAGATGTTCATTTTTCCCCTTACCTCATATAAGCTTCATATTATCATTACATGTGGTTATTTCTATAAGTAAGAGACTATTTAGTACAGCAGGCTGTTTAGAGAGCTAATTTTCATTACAAAGAGCTGAATTTTAAAACAGAATGCATCTAGACATATACCTTTAGTCATTTTTATATTTCTTGTGTCTTATTGACATTTATTCTTAGAAAAGCATATAATTCTATTTTTCTTGTCTTTGTTTCATATTTTTTATGGAGACTGCCAAGGAGATCGCTGAATGAAAATGGGGTTTCCAAAAGCTTTCTTTTTTTGCTTGTTTCTTCACTAGACCATTTGTGTCCCATAATTAGTGCTTCTCTGTTCTATTTTTCAATAGGAAATTGACATTGGGAAACTATTCTGTTTCTTTCATAGTTATATTACTCCTCTTGTATCGTATAGTAGGATTCATACAAACATTAAATTAGGTTAATTTAAGAAGGACAAACTGAGGATTACTGGATGATGGATTAATTATCCCATTGAGTCTAGAAGATAGCTGAATAAGCCACCATTCTCCGTAGACTTTTACAGAGGTCATTTTCTAATCCAGTTCTCTTTCCAGGCGCTACAGACACCATGTCCAACAATACAGCTACCGTGATTTCCACAGCCCCTCCCGCTTCCTCGGCAGTCACAAGCCCCTCTCTGAGCCCTTCCCCTTCTGCTTCTGCCTCTGCCTCTGAGGCATCCAGTGCCAGTGAGACCAGCACAACCCAGACCACCTCCACTCCTCTGTCCTCCCCTCTTGGGACCAGCCAGGTGATGGTGACAGCATCAGGCTTGCAAACAGCAGCCGCCGCCGCTCTCCAAGGAGCTGCACAGTTGCCAGCAAATGCCAGTCTTGCTGCCATGGCTGCTGCTGCAGGACTCAGCCCAGGCCTGATGGCACCCTCGCAGTTTGCAGCTGGGTAAGGAACCTTCCCATCCCCTCCTCATCTCAGAAGCAATGAAGAAGTCATTCCTGGAATTATTCACCTCTTTTTAAATCAGAAAAAATGTCAGTAAAAACCTCTTTGAAACAGGCTGCTCTATGGTTGTGCAAGGATCTTGATCACAGAGCTAAACCTAAGTTTTTGAGCACTCTGAGAAGGGCAGTGGTCACACTTATTTCCACATGAGGACACACAACACCAGATCACTGAGTCACTTCAGAGATGGTAACAGAGAGAAAGCCCAGAATTCCTGACTCTTACGCTTTCTGCATTAAACTCTCAAACATGAATAGGAGGTATAGAAAGGAGATTCTCAGTTTTATATTATTATCATACATAAGAATTACCTTTTTTCTCTGGAGGGTTTTTTTTTTTAAGAGAATGAAGTCAAAGAATCAAAATGACTATATAAGTTTTACATTTTATGTACAAGTAAACATCTAGTAAGCACTAAAGCCGAGGCACTAAACAAGCCATATAAAGGTAGAGGGAAAATACCAAAGATTCCTAAATACTTCCCTAGAGTTTCCTTTTCTTTCTTCCTTTGGGGGTGTTGTCAAACTGACAGATGTGTCTGCACAGTCATAACATGACTCTTCTTTTGAACTTGCAGAGGTGCCTTACTCAGTCTCAATCCAGGGACCCTGGGCAGTGCTCTCAGCCCCGCTCTGATGAGTAACAGTACACTGGCAACTATTCAAGGTCAGTACCTTGCTTTTGCTTGCTGTATGTGTGTGTAATGGAGGAAGGCAGCTTTGCTTAGGCTGAAGATGATGGGGAAAGATAGTTTAATGCTAACAAACTTTTAACTAACTAGTTCTTGAAGACCAAGAAAATGTTCTCGTTTTTAAAAGCTTTGTAAAAGAAAAGTATGTATTCATTTACAAAAACTAAGAAGCCAGGACTTCTGTGTGATGTTTATCTTCTTTCATGAATAGATTTTGAGGCAGAATTTCCCCCCCGTTGAGTTTGTCCACATACTCATCTAAAACCTCTATAAAGCCAGACTTGACCAAAGAAGATCCTCAGTCCCCATCCTCATCTCTAAAATCACTACAGATAGGAAAGTCCTATAATGAGTGGACAGCAGAGGACATCAGGCAGATTTTGCAGATACTTTAATTCTTAGACTCTGTCCTTTTTGTACCCGCACCAGTATAGAGCATAGATTCCTCTTGGGTTATAATGTGTCTTCCAAGCTTATTTGGTTTCCAGTTGGCTTTTCCATGTTTCTCAGGATGGCTCCATAAAATGAAGGGTTTACCATGCTATGCTTCTAAGCGTGGGTCTGAAGATGCTTGCTACTGTGTGACTCGGGGAAATAAATATTCAGGGAAATAGCACTATTAATCAGAATTTTTTTCTTAAAAATTCAAATATTTTATGCTTAAATAAGAGTTCTTAGAGCCAAAAGTAGTCTGTTAGCCAACTTCATTTGAGATTAGTGTGTCTAACAGCATACTATAGAAAATATTATATTACAGAAAAAACCAAGTCATGGGCTAGGTTGCCTTAGTTCTATTGATTTTCTGATTAGCCAAATTAGAGGTGAATTGAATACTCTCTGAGAAGGTCTCTCACCCTGAGCCTAGAATCTCAAAACATCAAGCTATACCAAATCTCATTGTTCTATATATTGTTCCCATGATCACATCTAGAATCAGAGGCATTCCTTCAGCTGTGTGTTCTGCAAGAAGTGGGCCAGATTTAATGCCATTCAAAAAACCTGCAAATCTGTATGTGAGAGTGAGGTTATCTACATGGGAGGAATTGAGAGAGTAAAAGGACTGATTACTTTTTAAAGGGTTTAACCATAAATGCGGTGGGAAAGCAATGAATGATATCAGGGAAAAGTTCTCCACCATGAAGCCGAGGCCTAGCCCTAACTCACCCACTGAGGGTCACCTGCATCATTGTGGCCCTGATTCTCTTTTACACTGAACTCATCTTCCATTGCACAAATCCTGGAAGTCAAATGTTTTGCCTCTTGAAGTGAAAAATTAATCACACCTTTTACTTTATATGGTGATTTGTAACTTATAACTAAAGCTGTTTGGAAATAAAATTTTTATATTGTGTAAAGAGTTTGCTCAAATTTATCAATAATGGCAATTATACTCTGACTGCTTTAATCACTGAACTAGTTTGTTTTTTGAACAGAGGTAGTTTAAAATCAATAATCTCCATTGGAGACAAAATTACTGGATTTAACAAATATTTCTAGGTAAATGAAATAAACTTAAAATTTAGAGATAGAAGAATGACTAGCTCCTTAGTTCTTGTAACTCTCTTTAGCTTACCTTTGTGGTATTCATTAGATTTTTCTGTCCTTTATGCTCCTCACAATTATAAACAAACTTCAGTTGGTTCTAGTGTAGCACTGCTATTGAGGAAGAACTAGTGAATGACCACACTTTTTCCTTGGAGTGAGGGGAGACTTAAAGTTCTTAGCTGTGGGCAGTGTTGCTGGTTTCCTTATCCTTGATGACTCTTACAGAGGTGCAAGGAAGGTACTTGCTTTTGCTCCTCATGTGAGAGTTGTAGGAAACTCAGTAGGACTGTGATGACATGTCATCTGACTGCTCCGGGATGATACTGACCTTCTCCTTCCTGCCTGTTTCTTGGGTCTCACCTGTAGCTCTTGCTTCCGGTGGCTCTCTTCCAATAACATCACTGGATGCAACTGGGAACCTGGTGTTCGCCAATGCTGGAGGAGCCCCCAACATCGTGACTGCCCCTCTGTTCCTGAACCCTCAGAACCTCTCTCTGCTCACCAGCAACCCGGTTAGCTTGGTTTCTGCTGCTGCCGCCTCCACAGGGAACTCAGCACCTGTCGCCAGCCTTCATGCCACCTCCACCTCGGCAGAGTCAATGCAGAACTCTCTCTTCACGGTGGCCTCTGCCAGTGGGGCTGCATCCACCACCACCACTGCCTCCAAGGCACAGTGAGCTGGGCACGGAGCCAGCCGCCCGAGCCTTTGTCACTCTGCAGTGGGATCAGGCTGCCAGCCAGTTAATACACTGAAGATGTTACCGGCTTCCTCGTATCGTGTTGTGAGGGCAAGGAGACAGAGAGAAGAAAAATACACATACCAGAAAAAAAACAGAGACAGTTAACGTTTGCCTAATTTTATAATAAAACACTGTCTTTTCAGGATTACTTCATGGACTGGAGAACTTTCTAACCAAAAATTAAAAAAAAAAAACAGAAACAAAAAAATCAAAAACAAATAAGTGAAAGGACTACGTGTCATTTCCAGCAGTCATGATGACAAGGTGGGTTACCAATTCCAATATAGGAAGGGGATTTCTTGTTTGTCTAAATTTCTTTTTTCTTAAAAAAAAAATCATTTTTATGGGTCTGTTGTACAGGCCATTAAGTCATAACAAGGTGTTTATAATCGTATCAATTGTGTTGGGGGTTCCTTTCTTAACTGGTACAATTTAGGCAGGCCTGTATTACTGTATCTCTATTATTGTTGTTGTTATTATTGTTTTTATATATATATATATATAGTTTGGACATGTTTATCTCTCGCTCCTGGATCCTATTTCAGTGAGCTCCCACACTGTGGGGAGGGAGGATTTTGGGGTAAGGGGAGACTTAATGTTCTTAACTGCGGGGAATGTTCTTGCTGGTTTCCTTATCCTTGATGACTCTTACAGAGGTGCTAGAAAATTATTTTCTTTTGCCACTTATGCAAGAGGCTTGGTGCAGAAGCTGAACGCAGTGTGTGCAAACACTCCCACTTCACACACGCCCCTCCCCCATCAGGTGGTGCCTTTGGAGCACTTTTGTGTAGGAAGGAATTCCTGCTGAACTGTAGCTCTCACTCACCCCAAATCATGGAATGGCCCTGAGGCCCAGGTCCTGTGGTGCAACAGTGCTGCTTTCTGCTACTTTGAATGGGAATAGCTGCACATGTTGCAGGGCAGGGTTTGGTTCTGAAGAGCAAAGACTACTGCAGACACCTGACTTGGTGGTTCTCCTGATTTCTTATCTCCTGAAAATGCTCCTACTGTTGATGTATGTGTTTGTGTGTCCCATTTTATGGAAGTTCTTCATCCAAACTTTGTCTTACTTGGCAGAGAACAAACTGACCTATTCAAATTAGGAAACATTTCCCTTTTGTTTTCTGAAGAAATTCTGCTAGAGTATTTCCCATCAATTATATGTCCAGAAGAGGTTGAGGAAAAGAATCTGAGGTTGCCACCTTTTCCTCTAGAGAGCCGCAGACTTCTGCCCCCTAGGTGGCTATAATTTACTCAAATCCTGAGATTCTCCTCTATTCTCTAACAGAGGCACTTACTGGCCAGGCTGTATTGGGGTCTATAGAACCTTTTTACAGAAAGGCTGAGCAGGAACATTGCACATACCGTGTCTCCTGGCCTATCTGGGATGCTCCTGCTAGGTAGGTCTAATGACAGTACATACCTCTTCATTCAATTCAGACCATGACTGGCTCCTGTTAACTGTTTTCAGGGTGTTTCTAGACTACATAAATGAGCCCATTGAAAAGAAAGAGCTTGTGAATTTGATAAAGGGGAATGAGGGTAATTTAAAGATTAAATTCCCCTTCTTGTCAATGCACAATTATTATAGTATCTATACCAAAAATTTCCCCAAGAAACTGGGCCACTGCAATGTAGCTCATGTACATTCCCCTTCAGAGTGGAGTTAAAGGTTCCTATTTGGTGTCTAGTATTCAATCTCCAGTGGTCCAACAACTGCACTTTGTCCCCCTTTTGTGCTGGGAGTTGAGAAGCGCTAACAGGTGAGTTTCTCTGTAATTCCTTTGCTTGTGTCCACAAGGGAGCTCAGATTCATCTATTTGTCTCTCTTGACCACTGTTCTGAAAGACAGTTATACAGACACAAATGTGTACCTTTGCTTGTGATTCAAGTGGGAGACAGTCATATTAATACTAAAGATCAGAAACATTTTAGTCCCCTTTTAAATTTTTGTTTAGTTCCCTCTGTCTTATTTCTCAAAGTATTTAATTATTCCCTCCTCTCCCAATTTCCTCTTCATACCCTTTACTTTCCCTCTAAAATCAGTGAAACTGCACGCAGGGAAACTACCAGATGTTCATCCACCTGTTTGTGTGGTGTGTGGTGGTGGTGTTTTTTTTTAATGTTTTTATTTTTAAACTAAGCTTGAACCAAAGTCAAAATTTTAGCAAGCTGCTGTACTAATGGACTAGTTTATAACGTGCAGTTCAGATACATTGAGGAGATAGATGCTACTGACAATTTCTTTTTCATTTGTCTTTATTAATTTTATATAAAAGTTGCTGCTTGTTTTTAATCTTTTGTGTTGATAAATTGTAATATCCTCTGAGCAGACATTACCTTGATTTTTAACTAGTTTGTTTAGGTTGTGTGTAAATAGAATGGCAGTGTCAGTTACTAATTTTTCTCCTCTCCATCAGCTTTTTTGTCTTTTGTAGTTACAGGTGATCTTTTACCGTGACTTGATGTCTCTAACTTTAGTCTGTGCAGATGATTTTAGGGCTACGGACAACGCTGTAGCTACCTATAGTAAAGAGTCCCTCCAATAGGAATGTGGAAGTTAAGAGGAAGGATTCAGGGAGGGAAATGCTGATACCCACCATATTGGATTAGAGGTTATAGCATTAATTTCCCCAAATTGCTACCAAAGGAAGTGTGAGGTCCCAAGGGACTCTAGCCCAGTGAGTTAAGAGGAAAGACAAGGAAAGGCAGTTTTTGTTTTCTGTGATTAAAAAAATGATCACTCTCCCAAATAATATTCACCAACAGACTGTAGTATTAAAGAAAATATTAAGCTTTAAACATCAGCACAATAGTCTTTCAGTCCTTACTGTGTCTATATCTGGTCTCTAATCCCCTCTAAGGGGACTCTGCCTTTCCTTATGCGGATCACTTGATGAGGGTAGATCTTAAACCAGCATAAAAATCTGTACTGAAAAGAACAATTAGATCTTTACAGATAACTTTAAATTGTTTCTCTTATTTTACATATTTAAAAGTAAGTTATGGAATGGAAGGTACTTTTTCACACATGAAACACTAATATAGCTTGTTGGTGGGGGCTTAGTTTCACATCGGCTCCCAGTCATCAGCCCTAGATACTCTGCTGATCTCACTTGCTTCATGAACACCTTAGTCCTTTTTTTTTATATATCATCTTGAAAAATACTTTTTGAGTTGAATGAACTATCTCCTAAGCTAAGGTACTCGGACCTAAGTTTCAGCCACCTTTTAGAAGGGAGTCGAAACTCAAGAGGTTATTTGACCAAAAAGAGTTCTTTGGTAAAGTCCTTACATTTGGAAGAAAGGCCAGGTAGTTGTTACAGTTCTTGTTATCATTCTTCTTCTCCTACCATTAGTGTTTATGCAAGTTTTATTTCCTTCCTGAATTTGGTTAACACATATTAAACCAAAGACTAATTTTAAATGCATGTATAGTAATACTGTATTTGCCCATGATAGTGGGCACTCCTGAGAGAGTAGTGTCAGTATACACCCTGCTTAGCACAGGAGATGCAGTTGGGTCATGATCTTTATTTATAGCCTATATAAATCTGAAAAACAGAAGGGTCTAAAAAGGACTTCTCACAGAAATAATATTATTATTCTAAGAAGTGAGTTCAAAGGAAATAAATTGAAATAAGCTGTATTCACTGAAATGTTTCTGAGGTTCAAAAGGCAGCTTTTTAAATTAAGAAAGAATTATTTATATCCATTAAGTGATATAATACACACTCCCTTTTATTTATTGTCAGAAAGGTCAAAACCATCCCAATATATTCAACTTGTCACTCAAGAATGGAATCAAAGGAATTGTTTTTGTTTTGCATAGAACCACACCTATTTACACTTCATGGCAGCATTATTAGAAATTAATATTTTTAAAAGGGAAAATATCCATTAAAAGATTTTTAGTGAGCTCATCTTGCCAATTTGACCTACATCATTCATTTGTTCTTGGGGAAAAGCACAATTATACCTCTTTTTAATGTTAGTTTGTCTGTTAGCCGTCATGTATTTGGGAAGATAGGGAAAACACGCTATATAATCTGAAAGCACAGATACTTGCTTGACACAGTTTTTAAATTCAACCCACTCTTTATTATAAACTTGTATTTAACTTTCTGGAAAAGCTAGATGCACCTGCAAATATAAGGAATTTGTGTCCATCTTTAAAGTTAGGAATCCTGGCAGCAAACATTTCAATTAGTATGCAATAAACACTTGGCTTGCAGAGAAACTGTGTTGTTCATAGTCTGCCATTGTTCCCAAGATGGGTCATCCTCACAGATCTTTCTTGACCTAGAAAGAAGTAAGATCATTGAGAAGGGAGACAGGAGAAGCTTCTTTCTTATGTTTCTCCCCAAGAAAGAAAAGCTGCCGGGAATGGAAGGGGAGCTGGGCGCCCTAGAGGCCACTCTGCATGCAGTCACAGTCCCTCAGGAGAGTGTGTCAAATACTTCCCCCCTAAGTCAGCATTTCAACACGATGAATTTCCGGTTTCTTTATTCTTCAAACTTTTTAGAGCTAAAAATTTTTGCAAGACTGCCAATGCTAATAAATGAAATAGACTGAAGACCTGGAATCAGCCACGTGGGCAGAACTGATAGATGAATTTGTTCATAACCATCAAGAGCTGTGTGTGTGTGTGTGTGTGTGTGTGTGTGTAAAGCATTTAGTGTGTAACATTGCTTTCATAACTATCTGTTCTGAAGTCATTTCCAGTCACTAACATTTTGAGGATGACACTATAAAATTGTAAATCTTCATATCTGTCTTCAGTTTTAAGAAGGAAAAAACAATTCTGTGCTGTTCCTCTAAGAAAAATAAGATCAGGTTCACATGGACAGCAGGTACAGTACAAAGACTTGGACAGAAATGGGATAAATAAATTGCTTTCATCATTAAAAGCCTATACAAATCCTATTATAATTTTCTTAGTCCAAAGAGACTAAGATGTAAGTGGGACATCATGAAATTTCCAGTAAGGCTTGAAAGGATCCTACCGTGAGGGCAGGGAACATGTTTCTCAGCAGTTGTCCACTTTGCAGTTTTTGGGTGGTCTGTGAACTGTAGCTTTCTTCTAATTATCCTTTTTCATGAATCGTCTCCTTAAGTTGGTTCTTCCAATCTTGGCCTTGGCTAAAAGCAGTAAATTTGAGTGACTCTTATGTTAATTATGTAATTTGATCTCCCTCCCTCTTTTCCTGCATACCTTTTTCTCTTTGGCGGTACCTTAATCTGAGGGTAATACTCGTGGGCAACAGCTAGCTTCTGACACCTTCATAAAATACCTCAGCATAACTTAGCATTGTTGCAGAACTGGTTTTAAACTAAAAACCAAATAAATAAAATAAAAACATTATAAATAGTGGAAATAATTCTAGCTGTAGTATTTAGTTAAACTAACGTTTATTATGATTGCTAAACCTGTTGGATGCTGTATGTATTTGGGATCCTATTTATAGGTTACAGCTTATAGGGTTAGGGAGGGTTGTCAGGGTAGGGGAGAAAAAAGTTGATTTAGAAGAAAAATGTTGCTCGTGTGTTTTTTTCTTTATATCTGTCTTGCCAAAGGAAACTTGATATTCCCCTGTGATTGAGTTTCGGATTTATTGGCCTCTGTGGTCTGATCTGCAGCACAGTGTGTGGGGGCATGCAGGTGACATGTGGGGTGTCCAATAGGTTCAGGGTCCCAAGGGCACATTTATAACCCTTCCTATGGCTGCCCATGCTCCCCAGACCTGCAGCCTCTCCTAATGATTCATTACCTCTGTGTATATAGCAAAAGCTTAGGTAAAGGACGAATGTGTAAATGTCTGGATGTGCAGATGAAAAGTAGAGACAGAAATAGATATGCACCAACTAATTCGGAGAGGAATGGAGAGGTAATTGTAGCTTAATCTAGGAAAATTGAAATAAAACAAGTTCTTTTAGTCACGCTGTGCTAATGAATGTTGTGCTAGTAGCCCAACATTTAAAACCTTATTTTTTTAATACCAAGACTTGTTCTGCCTAAAACAAAAACACATACAGAAGAAAAACCAAATCAAGCAATTGGAAGTTAGCCTGCTCCCTTCACACCTGTGGGAGGTGTGCCTTTAAGGCCTGGTTGGTTGGCAGGATAAAAGATGATGATGTTCTGCGTGCAGTGTGAATGAGAAGTGGTGCTGGTTTTAAAAGAACTCAGTCTTCGCTGCCCTTGCTCTGGGGCAGATTTTGTTTGGTTCCCAGAGTCCTGATAAAGACTAAATCTCCAAAAAGGCTTTTTTGTTCTTAAATAAATGATCCATCTCATACAATTTACATGAGATTTGGTTTGGATACCAAAGACACTGCTATGTGATTTTTTTATCCTTAGTTTCAAAACAGGTAGAGGGAATAGGAGCAAAAGGGAGCAGCTCGGTAAAGCCTCACCTTGTTCTCTTTCCCTGTCCTTTTGCTCCTTCCCTACTTTTCGAAAGAAGTCTTGGTTATCTGGCTTTGGCAAAGAGATTTACTTTGTTTCAGTCTGCTGGGTTTGTAAAGATGGATAGAATTGCTCAGTGTAGCAGTGATGTTCTTGGAATTGAGAAATTTTAGAAATGCAAAAGATGGGGGTAGAATTCTTTATTTCTTTATCTAGTACAGTACTTACAAATAGAACCAATACAGCCTCTTTGAATCCAGACAATATTTCAGATGTATTATCTCTGTTCTGTCTCTTGAAGAAGCATTTTCAAGAGCAGGATTATATGGAAAACCAAAAAATTTTCCCTTATTCTTCCACAGAACTGTTTATTCCAAAACGTTTTTATAACACAGCCTCTCAGAAGTTGAGTAGTTCGCTGTTTTGTTGTAGTATTGATAGGACACAGAGAGAAAGAGAGGGAAAATAATATATTGCTCTCTGAAGAGTCCATCAGAAATGATCAGGTTGTAGAACTTCATGAAAGCTTTCCTAATAATTTTTTCATTCTGACATGATGTAAAAGTCATATTAATGTTGTGTGACTTTTCAAAGCATTAGGTAGACTTACAGGTAGGTGACAGGGTTAGGGAAGATAAGAGCACTTGAAACAAAGGCTGTGGGAAAACAGAGTGTGTAAAGAACAAGGATTTGAGCCTGGAAGGAAAGCTTCCAGGGGCTGGGGAGAGAAGACCATAATTCTTCTGTGTCCCTGAGTCTGCCCACAGTGCCACTTTCTAGCTCCTACCCGGGACACTGTCAGAAAGTTAAGACCCCCAAACTAACTTACTATAGAACAATATTGAGGTCTGCTGCAAAGTTTCTGCATGTTTTCTTTGTTTACTTGCTCATCATTGTGTTAGTTGGCCACAGCCTCACAAAAGCAGCTTAAGGCTTCTTGCGTAAATTGACCACAGCAGTGAACTCTCCAACATTATATACTAGTCTGCAAGCAGACAGCTGAGTACAGAGCTGTTAAAAAATATGAGACATCTGACCACTTAATTCCTTAAGAACAGTTTTAAAAAACGGACAGAGCCAACTTCCATCCAGCCCTAACACTGTCTCAAGGTGTTAAAAAAAGAGGAGGAAATAAAATGCACTTTCAAAAGCTGAAATGACAGCACCTGTAACACCGAGGTCTCGTGCAGCTGGGGGAGCCATGGCTTTGGTTCCATTCCTGCGTGACGTGCAGAAGCATGTTACCTCCTAAGTGGAGTGCCTCATTCCAGCCTGGATGGAAGGATGAAAGGAGGAATCATGACACTTTGCAACCATTTTCTCATACCAGCTTCTACAACAGAAAAAGTGGTCGTTTCTGAGAACTGAAGGGTAAAGAGATAAACAGATTTGTAGCAGCTTCTTACCTCTGCTTGCATGGGCAGTGTGCATTACCAGTCCACAGGAGGTCTTGCTGCAGGGACACGTCCCCATCCCCCTCATCTGTAGTAGTGGCAAGGGCTAGGTGAGTAAGCGTGGGTTTTCCCGCCCACCACAAGTCCAGGAGCTGTTGTATACCTCATTTCTAACTTGTGACTGCTTCACTTGCTTTAGCTTCCTGTCAGCCCTACAGAGTTGCCAAGTCTGCCCTCCCTCTTCTCTGTGCTGTTGAACTCTGGCCTATAGCATCTTGAGACCTGTAGCCGAGGGTGGGACCTTCTGAAGCCTCTGAATGTCACTGCTTGAAAGCTACTGCAAATCCAAGGGCAAATTGCAATTTTCTGTTCGTTTCTGTTGCAAAGGGGTTGTTACAGATCTCATCACATCCACTCTCCGCCATGCTGCCTTCCAGGGCTGCCCCTGCCCCCACTCCCCCTGGAGGCCACAGGCTTCTGTGTATCTGCAGAACTTGGGGTAGAAGGGAAGACACCAAAGGCTCCTTTAAACTGACTGCTGCATATACATTTCACTTTTTTCCTTTGATATGACCAAAAAGAAAAAAATCCAAATATTTAAGTTTATTATTATTATTATTTGACAATCTTATATCCAACAGGCTCTCTAGAAGCTGCATCCCCTGCCTTTTCACCTTTTCTTTGAATGTAGTTCTCAACCTTCAACTCCCACCCTTAAAGTTGAACAGAAGCCTACCCAGGTCATAATACTGCTGCTATAAGCCAGGGGAGGGTGGTTTCTTTGTTTTGTTTTGTTTTTAAATTTTCCAGCCAAAACCAAAGATTTCTTAATGATTGTATAAACTCAAAACAAACAAAAAAACCAAAGAAAAGGGATGTCTTCAGCATCAATCCAATCTGTGGTGTCCTGGCACTTAGAATAGGGAGGGCAGGGGCAGGCAGGGGACCTCTGGCAGTCAGTTGCATGCGCCTAGTCCTGGTAGTTTGTGGCCACACCACAAAACCAATTGGCATTTCAGACTTCTCAAAACAAAAGCCAAAACCCCATGTCCACCATAAACAGCCAGGGTCACCTGATCGCAGGGACTAGGCGCCCAGCTGCTGAGGGACTGGCCAAGGACTCCACAGAATGGGGCGTTGGAGACACTGGCGCAGGATTGGCTGCTCTGCTGGGTGCTTTCACCTCGGGGGCGGGGCGGAGAGCGGAGGGGCCCTTCTGAGCCTTTTTCTCTTTTCCTTTACTGGAACTGCTTGGAAGTGGCTGTCCTGTTCTTGAGGAAATGTGCAGAATGATTATCAGATTTTTCATTTCTCTTTATTGTAGTTTTTTTTCCTTTTTGCAGCACCACTGTGCAACTATGCATTGTATTTCACAACCTTTTGTGCTAGGTAGATGCCTGTGACTTTTTAACTTGGGGGGCGGGGGGATTGCAAATGAAGGAACTTTTTACACGGATCTTTTTAATCTCAGTTGATTGGGGGAGGGGGGTATTTGGTTCTAGGGTCATACAAGCTCTATCCCAAAGCAAAATCCAAATGTTAATAATATTAGCCTGATGCAGATACCAAAGATAATTTCTTTCCTGCAGAACCTTAGACTTGTGTATTAAGTACGATTACCCAGCACTTGCATTAGTCTAACCTCAGTAATTCCAAAGCTTAGATGTATATTTTGGTATATTTCTGGGATATTAAAAAAAAATGTCCTTTAACTTGTTTGTTTCAGTGTAATGCTCTTAAGTCATAGCATGAAAATAATTGAGCTGTCCTATTCTTAGTAGTTTGAAATAATAGTATTTTTGTATGTTTTGGGTGTGTCTATGTATGTATTAACATAACAGTTTTCACTGCCTAGGTGTTCATAATAAAGAAGAAAATGAAAAAGTCCCACGTGTACATAATATTGAATAATAATCCTCTACCAGGTGTCGATTAGATTGCATAGTCACTGATTACTGTGCGCAGCTGGGGTTTCGTTTTGTTTTAAAGAGACAGTGATCGTGTTTTTCTAAAGATGTTTTCTGTCTTTAAATATCTTTATTCCCCCATCTTTTCTTCCTTTTGTTTTCTAAATATCGATTCAGGGGTGTTTTTCCACTGTTGTCAAGGGAGGGCCATGAGGGGAATTAGCCCCTTGGCCTCCCAGAACTTTTTGTTTTATGTATTTTAAAATGTGATTTTGAGTTCTTCTTTGTGGAAACTTAAGATGTGGTGTAAATGATTCTTTCCAAAATTGTCCAGCAGCTCTAATGGGAGGCAGTGACGATTTCTAAGTAGTTTATTGGGAGTCCTTTTACATTTCTCCTAGATGACTTTGCAATCTGGGTGGCTATTGTGTAGCCGCACTGCCCCAGAGCGCCTGGTTAGCCATGTCCCCTGCTAGGAATGTTTTGTGAGAATCAGCTGATAACTGGGAACACTGGACCTTGTTATCTGCGCCCCTTGGGAAACATACGTTTGCTTGGTTTTGCAAACCTGAAACACAGGCAACTTTACAAGGTGGGGAATTAGTCGATGCCTCCCGGGGCCTGAGGAGGTGGTGGGGACTATGAGCGGTGCTGTCTCTTTTAAAGTGCCCTTTATATGATTCCCCCTCCTGGGGCTGCCTGCAGAGGGTGTAGGCTGGGAGAGATTGTGTAGGTGCCAGTGAATCTGAATGAAATGGTAGACTTTGTGTAGATGCATTTGTCTGCTGTAATTTTTTATATATATATTAAACTTACTGTAACTGTACAGTTCATTTCTGTTGTAAAACATCATTAAACCATTTTCCAAGTGTTTTCACATTGTTGGAGTTTCTCTGAAGTCACTGTGTTTGTTTCCTGGGTGCTTCACACACCTTCTCACAGAGAGGGGCCTCCCTGCTTCCCTCTCCTGGCAGATTCACTGGGGAGCCCTGGCCCACGGCAAGCGCACCGGTCTTGCCCTGCTCTTTGGGTTTCTCCCTCCTACTGTATGGGGAGCCACGGCCATCTGAGCTGCCCTTCCTAGGCATTGCCAGGGCGCGGTAGGACCCTGAGTTCAGTCTCAGTCAGCCTCCTTCCGACTAGAGGCTTTGTCTGATTGATCCTACAAGGAAATTCTTCCGAGCTCCATAGGGCTTCATCCCTTTAAGGGTTGAGCTCTCTTCGCAGTTCACTGTCTGATGCCAGGGCCTCTAAGGAGGCTGGTCCCACCCATCTCTAGTCCTCCTGTGCGAGGCTGCCCACATTAGCTTCTGTAGCTTCTGTGTGAGGTCCTCATACAATCCATTCATTTCATAGAAAGGAAAATTTGAATCTGAAGACGAGTGTGTCAGAAAACTTGAGCTTGTTGGAGAGAGCTTGCGGAAGTCCTTGTCTGTCCTGTGCTGACAGATCTGACTGATGTGTGTTCTCCATGAATTCCAACAGAGCTCTGCTGCAGGTGGAGGCTGTGCTCTTGTAGAGGGACAAACATAAAAAGACAGATACTTGGTCATCTCCCCTGCTTCTACATCAACGAACTCCTTTTCTGTTTCTTCCCTTTTTTTTTGCATGTAAATTTGTAAAATTATTTTCTTAAAAATTTTCTTCCATTTTTTTTCAGTAGTGGGGATTGAACCTAGGGTCTTCACCCTGTATCCCCAGACCTTTACTTTTTGAAACAGGGTCTCACCAAGTTGCTAAATTGTCCAAACTGGGCTCACCTTATGCTCATTCTTGCCTCAGCCTCTCAGAATGCTGGGATTACAGGTGCACACCACCAAGCCTGTCATAAAGAAACCCTCTGTTTGGTACAGACAGTGGCATGCTGCCTAACGTAAAGACTTCAGCAAGGAAACCCCTGTGTTACACCCTAAGTAACGCAGATAAACTGCTGACTAGACTCTGACCCTGCCATCCTTTGTTGTAAGGCAACTGCACTGTAGCCCAGCTCCATTGGGGAAAGTGCAAGAAGTGCCTGCATGTCCTCTTCTCTCTCAGTGCATTTTCTCAGTGCACAGGCCAGGGTGGAAGCTATTGGTGTGTTTGAATATTTTTCTGTTGGTTAGCAGGACACATCAAGTTTCTTCCATGCAAAACCCCAAATTCTGTACTCAGAAAAAAACTGATGCTGAGAGTTTCCATCCTCATTTATATAGATAATATCTTGGTCCCTCAATTCAAGTATAATTCCATATTTTCTTGATTTTTAAGGCACACCTCTACATTTTAACACATGAAACAGGACTATGAGGCATGATTACAATGTAAAGTGAACGTTTAAAAAGTTTACAGTAAGACATTGCCATTAATCCCCCCCAGAATTCTCTCCCTTGCTTCCAGCACAGTTATCCCAACATTCTTCCTGCTTTCTGAAGCAGTTCTGGAAATTTTTTCATGAATGTCTACCAGGTTTGGTAAAAAATGCAGTGAGTGATGCTGCCAAGTGACATCCAGCAGAAAGACTGGTACATAAAAACATCACACTGTGTCCGCATCCACCGTATTCACCAGGGCTGGCATGGTGTGACTTCTGGCTCTATCCCTAAAGTCAAAATGACCATAAAAGGAAAATGTTTTGAATAGATTGAAGACATTGAGGCAGCCACAACTGTGTAACTGCAGACTCAAAAGAGTACTTCCAGACTGCTTCAGAAAGTGGCAAGGACAATGGGACAAGTGTCTTCAAAACCAGGGGAGTACTTGAGGGGGATGAATGGCAATGTGTCTGTTACTGTATTAATGATTTTTTTATTTAAACATTGGTCGTATTTTCCATCAGATCGCATATGCCTGACAAAGGATGTTTGTTTTTAACGTGTTTTTTTCCATGAAATAAGTTGATAGTACTTATCTTACATTCAGTCATATACTGGGAGAAAGGGAATACAGTCATGGAGAGGGCACTGCGAGACCTCAGGAAGGGTGGAAATCCAGACCCTTCCAGAGACAGCCACTGTCACCTTGGATCTAGATCTGTTTCCCCCGGGGACTGGCTTCCTCTGTCTTGTTACACTTCAGTAGCCTAGCAAGTCCTCCAACTTGGGTGGTTCCAGCTCCCATAGCTCCCTGCCAGCTCTCCCCACTTGCCCCTGAGACATATTGACAGAATTGGGCCAATTTTTTTTTTTTTCAAACAAGCCACACAGATTACAAGCCTGTACAGGTCCTAGGTAGAAGGTTCACCACTTAGACTAACCGAAATGAACATCAGCTTTACAGGCCCAATCAGTATAATTCTCCCACAAAGCAGGCTTACAAATCAAGGGACTTCTTGTGAGCTGCCTGTTTAAGTATCTGCCAGAGATACACATTGCTGTCGGGGCCCCAGACATTCAGGGGTTGTTAGTAGAGGGTCTTGGACATCTTTGAGAAAGTCCAGGTGCAGAGTTCAGTCTTTATGTGACAGAAACTGGTGGGCATGAGTTGGAGCCACCCCAAGTAAAGCAAATTCTAGGCAAGGGCACCTTTTGAAGGAAGCCAACCTGCAAGACCTGTTGTCTGCCACTACTGGCCCCCAAGTCCTGTGGACTGAGACTTGGTGCTGTGGTGTCAGCTGCTATTTGCCACAGACATAAGCCTGCTCATAGCAGATCTCTTCCTGGCCCCTCTCCTACGAGTCTCCAGAAGCCAGGTTCCTTTCCTAACACTCTCTGGGCTCTGCCATCTCATTGCTCTGGGCACTGCCCTCAATCCCAAGGCACAGCCACCAGCCCTGGTGCCCAGAATGCTGCCCCCACAGCAACACCTGGGGTGCCAGGTGTCCCGTGTCCACCTGTTCCCCCATGCCAGTTTCCTGATGACTGCTGGAATAAAGCTTAGGGTAAGCAGAATTTTCACTGAAGCATTTATTATGCAGAACAGTAAGGCTTGGGCAAACCAGTATAAATTAAAACCAAGCAGAGCAGAAAGGGGTTTCTATCCAGGGACATGCGCATTTTAATCACACAGCAAGTGTCCAGGAGCCACTGGGCTTTCCCCAGCGGCACCCTGGCCCATAGGGAAGGTCACGGGGCTCCATGGTGCTGGGTCGTCATCAAGACCTGCAAGGACAGCTCCCCCGTTCAGGCCAAGTGTGGGAGAGGGCAGGCCTGGGGGAAGGCCGAGTTTGTGCCTTCTCTCGCTCACCCTCCATGATGTTTCTTGTGGTTTTCGTGCTATCCTGCCCCTCAGTGTGAGCTCCATGAGGGGGGCTTTGTCCATCCCTCAGTCCCTGAGGTGCCTGGCATCCAGACTATGGTGTGACAAGCATGCCTGATAGAAGAGCCTCCTGCTCCTCAGCGCCCTCCCCATGCCCTGCTGTCCACTGCAGCGGACAGTGGGCTGCTGCCCTGGCTACCTTCGGCCCTGTCGCCACATGGCACCATGACAGGATACCTTGAAATGTGGGAAGGTTGACCACAGAAGCTAAATTTACAGCAGGAGCAAAGCCAGTCAAATTTGGACAGAAAGATACGGACAGGACATGCGTCAACATTTGGGGCCTTCCTGGGGACTTCACAAAACAGACATAACAAGTGAGCTGTGTGAGGGGGTACAAGTGCCACCCAGCAAGGGCCTGGGACCTCAAGGAAAGGGGCATGTCTACAGTCACCAGCAAGCCAGAAGACCCCAGGACAGGCCTGTCACCCTGGGGCAGCAGGAGGACACCCTGAGGGAGCCCAGGGGTGGCTTTCTTTGTGCGATGGTTTGGGACTGGAGAAGACCAAATGTTACAACTTGAGGCACCCTGTTCATATAAGAGCGCTGTTGGCTGTGAATCTGAGCATCAGTAGGTCAGGCCCGTGAGAGGCGGAGTCCTTGGCTGCTAGCGAGGGGGCAGCGTCTGCATGTGGAGGGCATCATAGGTGTCCTTGGTGGCTGAGCTGAGGCCCTGGTGGAAGCAGATTGGAAAAGAGTGGTCAAGTGCCCCTCTGCAGGCCTGCCCAGCCTCCAGGAGGCCCCCGCCCCCAGTTTGCAGCATCTGCTTTCCAGCTAGATTCTCCCCTCTCTCGCAGTTCCCCAAGTGCTGGGACCCATAGCTACTGGCCCCAACCAACATCTCATCAGGCCAAAGAGGAAGAAGGCTTCCCACTCTCAGGTATAGAGCTGGAGTTCTGGGAGAGGGCCAGATGTGCTCTAGAGAATTTGCTGCCAGGCACCTGCGCCCGTAGGAGGCCTGGACTTGTCGCAGGGAGAGTGGAGCTCCTGGACCTCAGCCCTTCCTCCCCGTGAGCCTCCTTCCCAGGCCTAGCCAGCATGGCATGTCCTTTGTCAGGGAGCAGCCAGCAAGGCTGGAAAGGCAAAGGCTACACTAGTTTCCAGCAGGTGGGTTCTGGGGCCCTTCTGATGTCACTGTGCACTCTCACAGGCCAGGACCAGGGAGCCAAAAGGAGAGAAATGAGTCCACTATGGTCCCTGTTTTAGAAAAGTAGATTGACTCCACTTAGTTTCAATAATCATTTGCACTAATTTGCATAAACCAGACATCCGGTTACAATAACATTTTCCTTATGAAGCTATCATTTTGTTTCTTCCAAAGATTAAGCTATCATTAATTTCTGTTTCTTCCACCTTCCCGCACATCCTCCCAGATCTTAGGCCTAAAGGATTCAAGGCTTTTACAAGAGCCCCACACAGGACAGGGAGTCACTTATGGAGAGTCCTTGGCCTACACTGCTGTGCTTTTGGAAGGCTGCGCTCCACTGCTGCTGCTGTCTACTATGGCCAAAACATCCATGGGGCTCCTGTGGTCTCCTGGTTGGAGCCAAGTGATCTGCTTGAAGACTGAGTCCCATCCATCCTTGGGACTTCTGAGCAGTGCAGTTGCCACTGGCCTGTGTCATGCTGAGCTCACCCTGCACAGGAGCTGGTGAGGGAGCCTCGGGCTCACCCCATCAGACAGTGTCCCTCAGGAAGGAAAGCCCAGCTCTTACCTGGTAAAGGCCATCATGCCCCTTGCCTCTCCGCCGCTGTGAAATGAGAAGGATTAGAAAGTAAGGCAGTTGGCCATGGCATACTGGTTCAGGAGCCCCACTCAAGGGGCCCGTGCAAAGGCAGAGAAGCCTGTCTCCCAGCCAGCACCTAGCCCTAGCACAGGAGGGCCCTCAGGCCCCCGGTCAGGCTTTCACCACTATACACTAAGAGGAGACCTGGCTTGGATCCTCCTAGAATCCTAGTAGCATCTGGTCATGTTGTCAGCTGCTTGGAATTAGACAGGCCTCTGCAGCTCCTGAAATGCTTGCCCAGTGATGGGCACTTTCTGGGAACAGCAACTGTTGTTACAAGCTGGGGTACAGGTGATTTGACTCCTGCTCCCCCATTTCCTAGCTATGTGACTAGGTAAGTTATTTAATCTCCCTGTTCCGGGTAGGGCATGCATTTCTCACTGGGTCATTGTAGAACTTAAACGGGACCCTCCGTGCAGGGCACAAACCACACAGGCTTCACAGCCACACAACCTATGCAGCCACCCAGGGCCCCTGCTAGGGCTCCGCCCTTCCACCTCACCGTCCTGACACTCTTCCTCATATGTGGCAAGGGGTCCTGTGTGCTCATTCTGCTCCTGGTTGTGGGTCGACACACGTAAAGCTCTCAGCACTTCTGGGCATTGCCAGTGACAGACCTGACTCGCTCCTGCAAAGCTTAGGCTATCACAGAAACTAGATTTGCTTTTCAGTCCTTCTGTCCAACTGGGTGGGAGCTGGAGTCAGTATCACCAGGGGACCACCACATGGGAGCTTCTGAAGGTTGTCTGAGGGACAGTTGGGGAGAAGACCATGGGGGGCCCTGTGGGCCTGAGGAGAGCACCACTCACCTCTCCCTTCATCCCGATCTCGCTGTAGGCTTCGGCCGTCTTGTCCTTCTGCAGCGCCTGGGGAAGGCACACATCGCTGATTTTACTGACTAATGCAGAAAAGAGTAGGCTCTCCCACAAGGCTGTCCATCCCGAGTTGGCTGGGGCACCCACAGCAAGGATCCAGCGCTTCCATCACCTATAGCATTTCTGCTTACAACCAGCTCCACCCACCCCTTCAGCCTCAGAGCTCTTTGGCATTGAGCAGACAAACTCAGCGAAGCTCTACAAATACAAGGTGGTGTTGGAGACCGTGGCAGGCACACTGGGCACCACAAAGACTGGCCTGGAGAATCATTTATTTGAGCAAATTGTCTCCACAGGCACCACGAGGTGTGGATCAACCAATTGCAGGAGGAAGGGGAGGGAGGGCTCTAGCCTGCAGTCTCTTAGCGGCGTGAAACAGCCATACAGTTCACACCCAGTGTGGCAGGGTGTATCACAGGAAGCCCCCTTGCTCTCATGCAGCTGAGCCTGCAGTGAGCAGCCACTCCCACAGGCTGATGGACCAGAGAACTCAAGAGCAAAAAGCAGGAAGGGGAGGGGACGGACTGGAAATGACTTGCGACACTGACACTGCTCAGCTAAGATGCCTTCCTATAAGTCGCTCTGCTGAAGGCTGCAAGCCAGAAGGTAACCCGCCTGACCCAGCGAAGAGACAGCTGAGATCGAAGAGACTGAAGTATGGAGAAGGGAACCCCCCAGAGCCCCCTGCTGCCCACCCCGCAACTTCATGAGGTTAAAGGAGAATGATTTCCCCCACTCACGTTGTACACTGCTTCCTGAGGGTTCTTCCTCCTCGGCTAGGAGAGACAGCAGGCTCAGGTTAGAGGGGTGGGTCCAGGCCCCAGGAGGCCATCGTCCCTACTCCTGGCAGGGTTTCCCCCCAGGCCTTACAAGCAGACAGGTGCTACTGAATCCCATTGCGGGTGCGAGACAGGTTCCTGTTGAGCTCAGGGCCCCCTCCGCTGCCTGCCTCCCAGATAGGAAGAAATTATTTTGGGGCAGGAGGCTGGGAAGGGGTGATCAGTGTCTCCCCGCTGCCCACTCCTACTAGCGACATACATGTGGCACAGGATCTAGATGAGGGCCGGATGGACACATGTGGCCAGAAACATCAAGGGCCGCCAGGTAGGCAGCCACGGGGAGTCTCAGCCTTTGTCTCTGCTTTCCTGGACCCCACCCTGGCACTAGAGATTAAACCCAGGTCCTTCACACTGACCTTTGTCCCCAGCCCTTGTAAATTTTTGTTTATCTTGAGACAGTCTTGGTAAGTCACCCAGGCTGAAGTGGGCTCAGTTTTCCATCCTCCGAAGAACTGTACTCTAGCATTTTAACTGCTACATCTCCGCAGGGAGTGGAGATGACAAAGTCCAAGGTCAGAGCCACCTTGAGCTCAGTCCTGACACTGGAGTGGGTGGGATGCCCAGGCCCAGCCTTCCGTGCCCAGGGTCTTAAGCCCTGCCGGTGTGGCCCCCCTCATCAGATCTGTCCTCCCGTGACAGATGGTACCACCGTGCTCATCTCAGAGCAGACAAGGAACCATCTGGGGAAGGTAGATGACGCGAGGTCAGGGCGGTCCCTGCCAGTGCAGGATGTGGCCAAGGAGAAGCGAGGAGAGGGGTGGCCGCGGAAGTCCTCCCGAGCCTGGTCCCCCGTGCACAGGGCCCCTACCTGCTTTCCGCCCATCTCGGGGTCCCGGCCCCGCCGCTTATCCAAGACATCATACTCCTCTCTTCGCCTTGGATTGAGCTCCTACAACAAGAGGAGGGAGTCGGACACGGGAGGAGGCACCACAGGAGCGTGGGCCAGCCGGGCCCTTCTGGTTTCCTTCTGGGGGTGGCTCATGGGAAATGGGGCAGGGAGGTGGGAGGACCTGGCCCATCGAGTGGACACCATCCCTGGGCTCAGAGACCCTGTCTGAGAACAGAGGGTGCCATGACGGGACGGGAGCCCCAGAGGAGCCCAGTACTTTCCTACTATGTGCTGAGCAATCAGATGGGTAAGGAATGACTTTCCCACGGGCAAATAAAGAAACAGAGGCTCAGGGAAGGTGAACAAGGGGCCCAGGAGTGGGACTGCTTCCCTCCCTACTGTGAAGAATCTAAAACACTCCTTCTCCCAACACACCCAGCCATGACAGCATGGGCTCCTCCCCTGAGGGCAGGTACAGCCGCCATCCCTGGCTAGAAACCGAGGTGGACAACTGATCACCTAGAGTTGGCCGTGGCTGGCGCTGGTGTAGGGTGAGTGTTGGGATAGACTTACCTTATAGAGCTCGTTCTGGCCCTGCTGGTGGACGGGCACCTCCGTGCTCCTGCCGAACTGCAATGTAGGAGAGCGTGTGTGACTGCTCTGTGCAGGGCTGCAGGGCTCCAGGATGTTCAGCGGTTCTGCGTCCCACCTCTATGTGGGCTGCACAGGTGCAGAGAGCCTGGCAGCCCCTTTTCCTTTTTTATCCCCAATACTGGGGGTTGAACCCACAGCCTTGGCAATGAATTACATCTCCAGTCCTTTTTTTAATATTTTTTTTATTTTGAGACAAGGTCTCAATAAATCACTGAGTTGCCTGAGCTGAGGTCAAACTTCCAATTCTCCTGCCTCAGCCTCCTAGAGTACTGAGATTACAGGAACACACCCCTTTCCTGAGCTTCCCTGGCCTTTGTGCTCCTACGTGCACCCTGGGCATCTGCAAAGTCCCTGCAGCCAAGCTGTGATGCCTGGTCCTAGAGCCTCACTCTTTCCCAAGGTCTGCTGCCCCAGCCAAGAGGAGCTAAGAACATTGGCAACAACCTTAGAGCTCAGCCATGGCTGTGTTTTCAAGTTTAAAAAAAGAAAATAAGACTATTTTTCAAATCAAATCTCATGGAAGAGACCAAAATGCAAAAGGGAAATGCTCTGGTGTGCGCTGCAGGAATGACATTCCTTCTACCTTCCACGCCTCTGAGAAATCCGGGCCCAGCAGACATCCCGTGTGAACCAGCACCCTCGCCAACCCTCCCATGACAGTGGGGAAACTGAGGTGTCAGGAGAAAGGCTGATGTGCCGTGATTAGCAGCTCAACCGCAGGATGTGGGGAGAGGCTACAGGCTCCCCACCCCCTGCTCTTAATTGCCCAAGCACAAGCCTCTTGCTGGCCAGCAGCAGCCCCTGCCATGGGACACTGATGTCCAGGCATGAGCTCAGGTGCTCATGAAGGTACTGACCTGGGCAGATGCCCCCACTTCCTTAGCCCACATGGGGTGCGTGCACATGCATGCGTGCATGCGCACGCGCACACACACACACACACACACACACACACAGCTGCTCTCAGCCTGGGCTGAGACCCAAGCCCCAGATACCAATAAGCCTGAGGCTGCAAAACCAGGACTGCTTTGCCTCTGCACATTCACCAAGCAGAAAAGCCCAGGCCCTGCCCATGGAGCCGGGTGCCCACCTTTGCTCTCAGCAACAGGGCGGTGATGATGATGCCGTAGATGAAGAGGATTCCATCCAGCAGGTAGCAAAGTTTGGGGTCCAGCAGACCAAAGCTCTGGGCCTCTGTTCCAAGAGATAAAGCTGGTCAGCCAGGCCAGGGTGACAAGAACTCATCCTCACCACCCCAGAAACTGACATGGACACCAGACTCCATCTCCACTCCTGAGCTTGCCTCAGCTTCCATCACCCATCCCAACTTGGCCAGCTCCCTCCAAGGCCCAGCCTGTCCGGTGCTGGACATGGTACCCGGTGGGTTCATGGGGCAGGGGTGTGGGGCACTAGGTAGGACGGTGAAGGCTTCTGTTTGGGAGCATGACAGCCCAGCTGCAAATGACCCCTGGAGGACTGCGCAGAGGAGAGAGCAGGACCGTGAGAGGACCGCGCACAGGAGAGAGCAGGGCCGTGAGAGCTGGTCAGCCCTCCCCACCCAGCTCCTACTGCCTCACTGCAGAGCGCTCCTCACCCAGGCGGGGGTGACCGCCCCCACAACTGGGCCAGAGTCTCCCTGCCCACTGGGCCTGCCCCCAACCCCACAGACTCGTCATTCCCAGACTGCCTGCCTAAGTGCTGCTCCTCTTCCGGCTTCTCTGTCAGCCCTGCCCTGGGGTCAGTCTTCCATCCCAGAGGGGCTTCTGCTCAGCCTCTCCCATCCCAAAGGTACCCTGACCCTCACTGCTCCGTTGACATTTGTCACATCGTGCAGTGGTTCACACACATTTGGTTGGCACTGGCTCTCAGGTACAAAGGATGGGAGGAAGCACAGTAAACACACTGGCTAAGTGAAACTTGCCACTTTTATTTGAAAGATCACGACAAGGTGAAGAGCTGTCCATCTGGGTCTGGACCGTACTGCTGCTCAGTACAGCAGCTGCACCGGGACAGGGACACAGCGGGCACCCTGCTCCTTCCCCTGGGAGCCACAGAGGCCGAGGTCCTGGCTGTGGCTGTCCTTGTCCCCCCAGATGAGATGGCCCTCAGGGGGCCGTGGAGGGGCAGGAGGGCAGGGAAGGTAGCCTGAGGGCTGTCACATCCTTACTAGTGGTATGACTTGGGCCCCAAGTTCTTGACCCTGTAGTAGCCTCTTCTGTATAAGCAGGGTGAAAACTCACAATGCTTTGGTATGTGCTCTGTGCCAGTGTTTACCACTTTAAACCTAACAACCAGGGGCCAGGGATATAGCTCAGCAGCATAAGTGCCTGCCTGGCAAGCACAAGATCCTGAGTTTGAGTCCCAGTACCAAAACAAAACGAAAATCTAACAACCAGCAGATGCCCTGGCAGTACCACAGAGGCTGGGGTTGGGGGCAGGTGGCCCAGACTATGTCTGGACAGTGACACTCCATCTGGCCAACAGGTCTCTTCCCTGCTCAGAAACCACTGCTGACCCAGTTGCCCACAGCACAGTCCAAAGCCCTTATCCAGCCGTTTTAGGGCTTTACCTTACCAGCCCTGGCTGGTAGGCCCACACCTTTCCACCACCCCATCCCTTCTGCTGTCTGTGCACCCGCTCTTCCTGACCCTGCCTGGCCTGAGCTGGCTTCTCCTCCAGGCCCCTCCCCAGGCTGCCATCCCAGCTCCCTGCAGGTCCTGCTATCCCCAAAGCACTCTACAGACTCACTCCTAGGACCCAGCTCTCCTGTCGTCTGGGCCGTGAGCCTTTTTGGCTGGTGGCCATGTAGCCTTTATTTCTGCCACCTGCTCCACACCAACACAGAGCTCCAGCCAGTGCCGTGCCTGCCTTTGCCCAGGTGACCCCCAGCAGGGACCAAGGCCTGGGAGCCAAAGCCCCACCCCCAGCCAAGGCCAAAAAACTGGGGAAATTTTTTTTTCCTTTAGGACTGGAGAGATGTCAGCAGTGATTTATGGGTTGGTTTAGATTCATAAAAAGGATTGGAGAAAATCACTCAGCTGCCCATCGCATAAAATGAGAACAGAAAAATTACTGGACAGTAAATTTAGAACAATAAGGAGAAATCTTTCTGTTGTGCAGAGTCAGCTCAGTTCAGGGCAGGAGAATTGGGCACCTCCCTGGGGATAAGTAATAGGCACAAGCTCTCTGTCTTTGATTTTAAAGAGCAGCATGGTTTTATGATCAGTGACAAATGTGCTGGTGTGCAGCTTGGCTGAGGGTTGGCTATGAACCCCAAGTCTCATCCCTGAATGGGGACCCTCCCTCTCCCCAGCCTGGCTGTGCTGGGCTGGGAGAGATGGGTCCCAGGAATGCAGTGATTGCCAGGAGGGTCCTGGCAAGGACCTAGGGCCTCACTGAGTGACATAACTCATTAAATATTATTGGGCAGGCTGGGGATATAGCTCAGTGGAATAAGCGCTTGCCTAGCAAGCGCAGGGTCCTGAGTTCGATCCCCAGTACCGCAAAAAAAAAAAAAAAAAAAAAGAAAGAAAAATAAATATTATTGGGCATTGACGTGGGCCAGGGCTGCTGAAATGGAGCCTGGATTGGGTGTAGGCTCATGTACTCCCCGGCCACTAACAAGCTGTGTGTCTGAGGAGTCAGCTCACCCCCGGAGCCTTGGAACCTCCTTCCTCCTTATCTCCCTTTTTTCCTTCCTTTCTCCCCCCTTCCCTCCTGCTTTCCTCCCCCCCCTCTGGACCTGTGGTGCTGGGATTCAATCCAGGGACTTCACATCGAGCTATATCCCCAGCCCATTTCATTTTTTTGTTTTGAGACACAGACTTACTAAATTAGCCGGGCTGATCTTGAATGTGGGATTCTCCTGCTTCAGCCTCCCAGAGTATAATCCCACAAGCTGGGCTTCAGTCCCTCCATCTATGAGATGGAAGGTACGCCTATCTACCCGAAGGGGTATGGTAAGAACAGAGTGAAACTGGGCACTGACCGGTGATGTGTAAGTGACAGGCCCCACTTCCTCTGCAAGGACAGCGTTGTCTATACATGCAAGGTCTTTAGAGTCCTGCCCTCCTGAGGCTAGAGCGTAGCTGATGAGGCCTTGTGCTGAACACCAGGTGGTTTTCCAGGCTGCCAGCTGCGGGTGCCACATCACCATCCCAGCCCCAGCCCCAACCCCACACAGAGCTGCTCACCTCCTTCCAGGGCCACGATGCCCCTGTCCTGCCACAGTCCCCCTGGCAGCCACCCCCAGGGGACCAACAAACCTCGCTTGGCAGCTCTGCCCCACTGTACAACTGGAGAAGCTGATTGGTCTCGTGCCCCTGTCCCTCTCCCCAGATTCACAGCACTGGGGAGAACCCCAGAAACGGACTAAGGGCTCTAGGCCCAATCTAGAACCAGCCGTGGACAGCAGGGCCTGGCTGGGGGGACTCTAGCGCTTGGCCAGGGTTGAGGTACAGAGCTGTAGCACCTAGCAGGGCGGCTAAACTGGGGTAGGGCACGGGCCAAGCCAGAGTAGCCTGCCCTGCCCTGAGAGACAGCCAGGGATTTCACAAGCAGGGAGGAGGGAAATGGAGGCCTTTGTCCTTCTTTTACCCTGCAGTCCTTGTGCACTCCTGACCTGTGTGTTACTGAAGACAGCCTTGCTTTCTGCATCTGTGAAATAGGCACATCAGTACCTGTGCCATTAGTTAGCAATGAGGATTAAATACAAGGATTCTTTAAAAAAAAAAAAAGGATTCTGATGGGGTGAGGGATGTGGTATGGCGCCATGGTGTAAGCTATGGTTGTCAGCTGTTTTTCCATGTAAGCACATGCATAATAAGCTGGGGCTTCTGGTGGGTAGCAGGACACCTGGAATAGGCCATATGGGGTGCTCAGGGGCAGCCCCTGGGGTGGCCAGGGACGACAGGTCAGAGCACCCGTTCAGAGGACTCATTGTGACAGAAGTGTCTTCAGTTTGGTTAGTGTGTACCCAACTGGCTCTCAACAGCCTTTTGTCATCGTTGTAAAAACCCCAGGTTTAAGCAGCTGTGTGGCCCTGGGAGACTGGGTTCCACCCCCAGCACCCTCCTCCCCAGCTTACTCCTACAAGGTGTTCAGCAGGAATCACACTGGCTTGCCCTGCTTCGCTCCCAGAGAGGAGGGCTCTTCTGTGCAGCACGGCCCTTAAGACATCGGAAGACGCTGTTTGTGTGTTTGTTCCCTGTTCACTGCTCTGTCAGAGCATTTGCTGTGTGTCGCCCTTGGGGCCACAGTACAGAGCACAGAAAGTTATCACCTGTCCCTGAAGCTAATCATCCGCCCAAGAAGTCAACAACCCAGCCCGCGGTGCCAAAGCAGCAGACACCAGTTCTGACAGGAGAGGTGGGGTTGGCCTGGCTTCTAAGGGTCTGGCCAGGCGTCCTGGCGAGGTCCCTGAGGCCAGACAAAGGGTAAGCCCCTCGGGCTGTTCACATACCAATGTTTGCAGGAAAAATGGAGATTATTTCCATGGTGCTCCTGAACCTAGTCTTGTCCCTAAGAAATGCAGCATCAGGCGTAGGGTACAGAATCAGATTTGTTGGCATGGAAGTATTTGTGTGTCTCCCAAGCAGACTGTGAGTGTGAAAAACAGGAATTAGGGCTGAGTTAATCCTGTCCTGCCACAGCCCAGAGCTGCAAAAATGCCCTGAGACAATCTCCTGTTCCAGCCTTCCAGCTGGCCTCCCACTCCAGCAAATCCCAGTTAGAAGCTCCGGGCATCCTCAGCTAGTAAAGCAACCTCATGTTTTAATGCCAATCTGTACCATTAAAATTGCTTCCTGTGCCTGGTAGAGTTTGATTCTTAGAAGAGTCCAGAAGGGGGGGGTATCTATTATTGGACCCAATTCACAGATTGATTAACTGAGACCAATGGACTAAAGCAAACTCTTCAGGGATGCCTGCAGGTAGGGACAAAGCCAGGTGGGGTCACGAGGTCTCCTGGCTCATGTGCTTTCTTAGCCCTGAGCCGTGGGTGCTCCTCACCCATGGGTGCAGGCCCCAGCATTCTCACCTACCCCTGCACACACAGCCCTGCTCTGTGCCTGTTCTTGACACCTGGTCACTGCGGCTCTCACCGCTGTAGTTGTGGGCTCCCCCTGACCAGGATGGAAGGTGCAGCTGGTGAGCTCTGGTCCCTTGGCTCCTCCCCCTCCCCATCACCAGACACTGGAGGAAAGAACTCAGGCCTTCAAGGCAGAGTTCCTAAATTTGAACACAGTTCAGATTCCACCTCCTCCTAACTTAGGATCTGGAAACAGCTTTCACAGCTATTTGAATCTCAGTTCCTTTGGCTGTAAAGTAACTGGATAAAACTAGAGACAGTGGCACAGACCCAGGACTCTGTGTACCTCAGAGTGGCTGGCCTACAACTCAAGATCCTCCTGCCTCAGCCTCCTCTGTGCTAGGATTACAGGTGTGTGCCAACACACCCAGCTCAGATAAGAAAATTATGCTCCAAAATTTCACACACACACACACATACAATTTCACACAGCTGAAATTTCCCAAGCACACCTGATGCAAAGCTCCTTCTCACTCCACCTTAACCCTGTGCCTCCAAAATTCCTCTCACCCCAAGAACTCCTATCCTTTTGCAGGAGTTTTTCTGACTGGCATCTCAGCCTCAGCCTGACTATCCCTGGTGAGAGGGATCCTAATTACTGATGGAGAGCTCTAAAAATACATACATACATACATACATAACTTTGGTCCTAGTTCTGCCTTGAGAAACACAAATTACCTCTCACTTCTATAGGGAGCCTTTCAAATCTCTCCCACCAGGTCCAGCCCTCTCCACTTTAATGAAAAGAAGCACTTCAGCACTACAGGTGAATTCTCGTCCTTTGAAGGTGGCCAGCCTGAGTTCAAGCCCTAGGTCTGCTATTGTGTCACCAAGGAGCAACCATGGCCATCTCCCAGGTGTGTGACCCCTCAGTGGGGTGGGCTTAGAGCCTGTGGAGGGCTCAGTTCCTTGAGTTGATACCATCAGTATTTTTTTTGATTGCCTGGAAATGTTTATTCATTGAGTAGCTTCTAAATCTCACAATCATTTTATGTGAAAATGCTTATAAAAACAGAATAATGACACACACCTGTAATTCCAACACTCAGGAGGCTGAAGCAGGAGGATCACATGAGTTCAAGGCCAGCCTGGGCTACATAAGTAAGTTCAAGTCCAGCCTGAACTGCACTTGACATCATCAGTATTAATCACAACAGCCCAAGAGCCAGGCAAGAGCAGCCACCTCACAAGTCCCCAACCTTCTTCCTTTGGACCCCAACTTTGGGCCCAGAGTCCTGCTGCTGCCCCACCCACCCATCTCAGGCTCAAGTGGTGGAGACACTGCAGGCGAGAGTTTAGAAAACAGGAAATCATGTGGTCTCAGGAAGGCAGAGGCAGCGGCTAGGGAGAGACTGAACCAGGCAGGGTGCTGGGTGTGACACCAAGCACTGGTCACAGCACCAAGCCACCCTGACCTCCCTCTCAGCGAATGTTTCCTTCCACAGAAGCAGGCAAGAGAGAGGTTAGATGCACAGAATGACCATGACACGCACTAGTTAAAGGTGTGTTCAGCGCCTGGAACCCCACATGAGTCTTCTCATTTAAGCGTTACTGTACGCCTGGAGAAACTGAGGCTCAGAGAATTAACAGCAAGCTGGAGATGGATGGCAGTCCAGGTTCTTAGCCACCACTGCTGTGGCACTCAGAAGACTCGGAGGTCCTCAGGGTGAGGAGAAAGGTTTTGACCCTGTCTAGCATGTTGCCATTTGCTGTAATATGCTGCAGCAAGTAGCAGTCAACCCCCTGCATAGTCTTGGATCCCAAACATTCATGTTTATTGTCAAGTCCGTCATCTGGTCTCTGCTGGCTATGAATTCTACATCCTCAAAGACAAAGATTCTAAGCAAAGAGGGAAGAAATTGGTTTCTTAAGGTTTGTGGGATTGAGTGGCTATTTCTATGTTGATGAAAGTTGTTATGGTTTCTGCAATAATTCAAAATTATTAATTTAAAATTCTTGTGGTCATTTTTATCTTATTTTCAAGTAAACCAACTCATTATAAAAGTGCAGAGAGAGGGTAAATGAAAATCACTCACAACTTCATACTCAAACACAGCCACTATAAATGTCAGGTTGTCTTCCCAAATATTTGCTACTTAAAAGTTATCATTATGTAACAAACATTTCACCCTGAAATAACCTGTTTTCTTTAGTTATTTCATGTCACTTTATGTCAGTTTCAAAAAAAAAAATGTTTTGGTGGTACTGGGCATCGAACCCCAGGGTGCTCTACCAACAAACTGCGTCCCTGGGCCTTTTCATTCTTTATTTTGAGATAAGGTCTTGCTAGGTTGGTCAGGCTGGTCTTGAACTTGCAGTCTTCCTGCTTCAGTCTTCCAAAATTCAGGCATTCCAGGTGGGCACGGCCATGCTGGCTCTGTCACCTCTTGACGCCTGCGTGGGCATGTGGCTACTGACTCCAGAGGCTGACAATGTGATGGTCATGGTCACACCAGATATCTGCTCCACATTTTCAATGTAGTAAACCATTTCATATTTTTTACTTAACTTGATCTTAACAGCACTTGAGTTAGTAAACAAGACAGATCTTGTTTGTTCTTCTTGAAAGATAAAGAGACTGGAGGTCAAGGAAGTGAAATGACTGCCGGGATCTCGGGACATTTGTGTGGCAGATCCAGATGGAAGGCCGGGTCTCCGGGGCTTTTATTCTTTCTCGAGTAGCACACAGCCATCACACTGTGCCCCTGAATGTTAGTAAAAGAGATCCACTCCAGATAAAGCCACCTTATATCAAGATTCCAGGCAGGATTTTGCCATTTCCCTGCAAATTTGATTTGTTCTACAGATAAACTTTCGCAGCATGTGTAAATAAATGCATAAAAAAGCTTATCTGCACAAGCAAGGGAAAAAAACCCTGAAAATAACATAACCGAGAAACTGATAAATGTTACTGTATTTGTATAGCAGGTAAAACACGCACAATAGATCTCCATGATAATAAAAATAAAACTGCAAGCTCTAAAACGATGTCAAAAATATTATGTAGGCTACACTTGTACATTTAACAACTACTACCGAAAAATGTTATCTGGATGCAGCTTTTTGTTTGGGATGATGAAATGGATAGTGTGTATGGCTGTACATTATGAATTTATTTCATGTTATTGAATTACACTATAAAGTGGTGAAAATGGAAAATCTTTGTGTGTGTCTATTTTACTGGAGAGTGAACCCAGGGCTTTCACGCTGAGCTCCATCTACCAGATAGCATCTTGTTGTCCAAGGCTGGGGGCTCCACCTTTCAATCCTGCCTCAGCCTCCCCAAGTGCTGGGATCCCAGTGCTGGGATCCCAGGGTTGCACCGTCAGCTCACCTCAGAGCCCGGCCTCCCACATCGCAACGCGAGGTGATAAAAGCCCACGCGGGGGGCGCTCGGCTCTAGGTGGCAGAGCCCGCAACCCGCGTGGAAAACTGCGCCCCTCAAGGATTCCGTGGGTCCTCGCGGTCCCCGCCCGGCCGGAGGTTTCCTGTCGCGGCTGCCACACCGGCAGGTTATCGCTGCGATCTCCGTCTGCGCCGCGCACACGCGCAGCGTCCGCCCCCGCTTGCGGTCGCGCCCCGCGAGCCCGCGCCCCGCCCCCACGCCCCCATCCCCGCCCCCACGCCCATCCCCCCGCGGGCCCTGGCCGGCGTGGCGGGGTACCGTGCCTGCTCCCCCCACACCCTCTGCTCCCAGGACCCGAGACGCCGCCTGCCTCGGCCTTCAGTCCCCGGCCTTCCGCCCCTCCGTCAGAGCTCGTGGGAGGAAGCCGAGGGGTCTCCGCTCTCCCTGGGGGACTCCAGCGTCTGTCGTCAGACCAGCCGCCGAAAGCACACCGCTGCTTTCGTTTCCCAGCTCTGTGAGCCGCGGTTTCGGGTCAGGGTTTCCTGGGCTCACAGCCGGAGTGGAGAGCCCACGACTGTTTTCGGTTTTTTTTTTTGGTTTTTTGCTGCGCTGGGGCTCGAACCCAGGTCCTCGGCGTGCTGGGCAAGAGCCCTACCAGAGTCATAAGCCGAGACTCAGAGCCCTGAACTCCCTGCCGTCCGCCCGCCCGAGGTACTTGTGAAAACTGCAGCGGGGAGGACTTTTCCAAATTTGAGACAGACAGAAAGAGGCTATTGAGCTCCTTCCAGGCTGGAGGCGGGAGGGCGTTCTCCTCCTGTCCGCCTGTCCCGGAATCCTGCCCAGCCAGCAGGCGGGCCAGGGGGTTGCCTCTGAGCAGCCCCTACCCCTGCATTTCAGGACGCTGCGGGGGGTCGCAGGGTCTGCCGAGGCCGTGTGGGTCCCGCGCCACCCGGGCTGTTGCAGACAGGCCGCGGCCGGGCACCTGGGCTGCTGCAGGGGGACTGCCGCTGCCCCGCCACCCTTTCCACGGGGAGCCACCCACGGGGCCCCCGAGCCCGGGGCGGCTGGTGGGTCCTCAACAGGAGGAAAAGCGCCGCGGAGGCTGCGTTCCTAGAGCGAGGGTGGCCACAGAGCACACACACTCGCTTTCTTTTTAAAATCTGAGACGCCAGAATGAGCCTTGTTGGCGACGGCTACACTGTGGGGCCACCTTGCGTTCACTCCCCGGACTTTGTCAAATCAGCGTGGACATCGTGCACACCCCACACCACTGCGTGAAAACCGGCTCTGTGGAAAATCAGGTATTGGGCTGGGGATGTAGAAGTAGCACAGGGACAAGTGCCCTCCCCAGCGCCACACAAAGAAAACATATTCATATACACACAAAGTGTGGCCAAAAATTTCATCGTGAATTCTTACGTACTCGGTACATTACAGTATCACAATAAAAGACATGTTGCCGTGAGTGCCCCACAGAACGCCCTTCCTGCCACTTCCAGCGCCCTGACCTCCGCGTTCTTGCCGCGTGCTGAAGCAGCTCCTCAAGTCCTCCAGCGCATCTTTCGTTGTGCTGCCAAGGCTGCCTTGATGTCCTGAATGGATTCGAAACATTCACTTTGCGTGGGCACTTTGACTTTGGGGAAGAGCCGAAGTCAGGCAGTGCCAGATCTAGGGAATAAGGTGGAGGAGGACGCACAGCGATGTTCTCACAAGTCTCCTTTTCCATTGGACGGTACTTGACAGCAGCATCCACCACATTTTTGATCATATAAGGATTTCCAGAACTGCTTGCGAAAGTGGCAAGAACAATAGGACAAATGTGTTTAAGGTGGGGGGGGCTGGGGATGTAGCTCAGTGTCATAAGCGCCTGCAGGGCAAGGGCAAGGTCCTGAGTTCTATCCCTGGTACCGCAAAAAAAGGGAGTGGGGAGTAGTTTGAGGGAGATTTTTTTTTTTTTGGAGACAGGGTCTTGGTATGTACTTCAGGCTAATTTTAAACTCATTATGTATCCCAGGCTGGCCTCAAACTTGTGACAATCCTCCTGCCTGAGCTTCTCAAGTGCTGGGATTATAGGCATGCACCACCAGGCCCATCATGGCAAGGTGTCTTTTACTGTAATTTTTTTTTTAATTTAGACATCTCACATGTACTTTGATCACATTCTGTGCACACACTCACGCGCACTTCCCGAAGAAAGACAGTCCAAGAATTTACTCTGAATTTGCTCCTGCTCTGAGGAACAGCTTGGAGGCCAGTGGGCCTGCGCACTCATGTCTTGGGGGACTCTGAAAGCAGGGTGAGCTGCCTGCCTGTTCAGGAGATGCTGGCTCTGGGTCTCACACCGCATCAGGCCAGCCTCAGCAGTGCTGCTGCTCCTTCTACCAAGCCACAGCTGCTCCGGCTCAGTGGGAGGCTCAGGGCCCTATGGACAGGAGGAGGGGACTGAGCAGTCTGCAGCAGCGCCAGTCACCCTTGCCCAGTGGGTCAGTGACCCAACAAGAACAAGTCCAATTCCCCTGCAGAACAGAAAGACAGCAAAGGAGCAAACAGCAAAAAGACCTGCAGCTGGACTTGCGCCCCGGCCACCTGCACTTGATGGGTGAGGCTGGGTGGAGAGCAGGGCAGTGAGCAGAAGCTGAGCCTGGGCTGAGAAGTAAGCAGCCTGTGCCTGCTCCAGAGCCATCCAGACGCTGCCCTTCCCTGTTCGTCTCATGCCAACCTCAGTTTTTCCCTCCCAGGGAGCTGCAGCCCAAGCCAACATCACCCCAACACTCCAACATAAGTGGCACTCACTTTTGTTGTTGTTTTTTTTTTTTAGTTTTTTGAGACAGGGTCTCACTATGTAGTCCAAACTGGCCTTGAACTCACTTAGGTAGCCCAGGCTGGCCTCAAATTCATGGCTGTCCTCCTGCCTCAGCCTCCCAAGTTCTGGGAATACAGCACGTGCCTGCCTCACTGTGCCCAGCACTCATTGGTTGTAAGCATGAAGAACACTTGATTCTTACTCAGCTGGATTCCGGGTTGCTTCAGGGCAAATCTAGTTCTTTTGTTTCTGCCCCTATAGAAAGCCAGGAGTTAGGTATCACCTGTACTGAGCACTTTCATAACTACATGGATAATTGAGAGACTGATTGATCAGTTCATGAGCAGTGCTGTGTAGAAATGTATCTTGTTCCTTGCATTTCCAAGAATCAGTGAATGGAAAACACTCTCCAGAGAGAGTGTTTTGTTTTTTGCAGGAGCCTTCACTAAAGCTATCACTCAAAGAATGTGACCTTAGGAGTTATTTCACCCTTGGCTTCTTTACTTCCAGAATAAGGCTATTAATAGGGTTCTTTCTCTGCCCCTTCTAGCTGGACCTGCTCAGAGATCCAGTGCCCAAAATAGGAGAAAAACTAGTTACGATTTCTTAATGAGCAGCCAGTGGCATCCAACCCCAAGCCGTCTGCCTTCCTACCGGCCTCATGTGGCGGGACCCAGCGTGGGCTTGGGTGTGGCTGAGCCCCGGCCTCAGAAGGAAGAAGCCCAGCAGGGGCTTTCCGTGTAGTCTTCTCCTCCCTCTGGCCTGCACTGGACTCAGGCCGAGGCTGTCCCAGGATAGGAATGCCCAGCATGGCTTCCTTCTGATGCCTGATTGGAGCCTTCTGAGAAGACCCGACACCTGCTTCTGGTGAAACTATGTGCGGCTCATGCTCCCATTAAACTGTTCGGCTTGACGAACTCACTCATTGCTCAAAACTCAGTTCAAAGGTTACCTCCTCTGGGCAAACGCCTGTGCTACTTTCTGGCAGACCTAATCTAAAAGTCAGAGCCATGGGGTAAATTTATTGTTAAACAGGATATTAGTTTAGCCAAATTTAGTGGTGCACACTTGTAGTCCCAGCTCCTTGGGAGGCTGAAGCAGGAGGGTCACATAAGACTACGAGTTCAAGCCCAACCTAAGTAATATAGTGAGCCCCCCCCAGCTCAAGACTAAAAAATGAAAACAAAATCTGGATCTTAGGTACACTTTCAATACATTTTCCTTCAACTTTAAGATACCTTTTCAGATGAAGGACCTCTAAATGTAAAGAAATTGATCCCACTTTTTACTGTTTTAGAAAGATACAAGAATTATACCACTCTTTTGAGTTTCTAGGCCTTTTATATCCTGGAGTTTCTTATACTTTTTTCATATTAATACTGTGACTAATTGCTTTAAATTTAGAGATATTTCCTGGAATGGTGTCTGGAAGCTGAGGGGAAACGTTCTGAAAGTATCATTTGAAAAATGCAGCTAATGTTCTGTTTGGGCTGTGAGGTTTAAACCCAAACCCTCTGCATGCTAAGTGCATGCTGCTGCTAAGCTACACCTCCAGCTAAGGCAGGAAAGGAGGCCGCAGCATGGGGTGGGCCATCCCTATTGGGAGAGGTGTGTAGGGCCCTGTGTCTGCCCCAGACACCCCAAATCAAGAAGCACCTGGGCCATGTACCCCCGCTGGGTTTTCTTCTAATATCAGAAGCAGGGAGCAGAAGCTCTGCCTTCTGGGTGTCCCCCTCCATCCCTCCCTTGGGTCAGCGTCTGGTCTCTGGACCAGGAGGTTCCTTCCCTCTGTTTTTTCTGTCCCTTATCTCCTTGCAGTTTCCTCCCTGTCCTCTTCTATCAGCCTTATTTTCCCTCCATCATCTGAGCTTGTGTCTCCTCTTCTCTTTCACCAAGTGGTCATTGCCAGAGAAGGCGCCACCCTCCTTCCCTACAGTTGACCTGTTGCCTGGCCACCCAGCCCTAAGGATTTTGCTGCTGCTTCTTTTGTCTGACCTGGCTTCTTGAAGGACAGGCAAGCAGCAGACTGTCCTGGTGACCCTTCCTCCATCTCTGTGTGGCTTCCCTGCATGGCCATGGAGCCTGAGCCCCTCTTGGCTACTTAGCATAGAGGGTCACATTACCTGCTCCGCTGCAGGAAGCATCCCAGGAATTGCAGTCAAGGCTGCAGCATGATCGGTGGCCTGGGGCCCACAGGCCAGCAGGCCTTTCTTAAGCCCCAGGCAGGCCAGATACAGAAGACAAGCGCAGAATCCCACAATTTTGCAGGCTGCCCTTTATTTTAAGCACACCAGGATGCGCCCAATTAGTAGCACTCATTCCTGCCTCCTATCAGACTTCAAATACCCAAAGCCCTTCGTATTGGGAAGTGGAGACCTGAAAAAGTCATTATTTCTTCTTTGAAAGGAAGAGGGGAAAGGTAGTGTAACACATATATACTTATTCACAAAAAGTAAAAGACAGCTTCATGGAGTTAGTCCACTGGGATATTTAGAATCTAGGTTTGCAACTTGCATGTCCTTTCTCTTGGTTCCCAATTTAATGGAAACTTGAACTAGATTTACTAACTTATTAGTTGAACACCAAATTCCATGGACCATTATTTTGTGGAACAAGATGAAACTTTCAATGATTCAAAAGAATAGACTGCAGCAAACTCACTGATTAGAATTGGATTCAGAACTATATAGGTTTATTGTGTAAAATTATTAAATTCAGATGGATGTCAGCCTATTGCCTGAATTAAAGCAAGTGATATGTTTGGCTAACAAGTTTGCCTTCTTCTGGCCATGTATGGTGATATGAGTCTGTGGTCCTTGCTTCTTGGGGTGCTAGGTGGCCCCCTGGGAGTTCCAGGCCCACCTGCACAACATAGCAAGACCCAGGTTCAAAAATAATTTCACCCCTTTTCCTATGGGCTCCATGTCCTATGAATTTATAGAGAGATGTTCGGAGAAATGATAAAGAAGAAAAAGTGATTTTTTTTCATGTTTTGTTTCCTGAGTAGGAAGCACACAGCCCTTAGAAGGCTTTCTCATTACTGGAGACAACAAAACACCCCCAGAAATCCTGACCCTGGCTAATAAGACACATGCCTGTAATAACTGCCTCAAAGAGAAGCCCCTGCAGTGAAACATAGTATATGTTTGGTTATGCCTTGTTTTTCTGCAAAATGTGCCCGTTGTGGCCGGTAGCAATTGTCTTCTCAGTGGCAATCATAAAATCGTTTCTAAGTTCCCTTCCTTTGAGGAGTCTAATTTATAAGTGGAAATAAAAGTTCCTCATTTCCCCCAAGCAGATGTCACTCTCCTTGAACTAAAAATCACCTGGGGACCACAGCGGAGCCCAGCAGGAAGCTGCAGGTTCTCTGCAGTCCCAACTTGGCTCTGTTGAAGGCAGCTTGTTTATTTCTCCCGCTTGTGTTCCTGGTGGGCTTTGTACAGACTCAGCTCCACACACCAGAAGCTGCCTCTCGGCGGTGCAGCTGGGGTGGGCTCACAAAGCCCTGGTTCTCCTCCAGCGAGAATGAATTCAGTTCCACTTTGCTGTCTTTTCCTTTTTGGTGTGTGATACCAGGGAGTGAGCCCAGGGCTTTTGCCCTGAGCAGCATCCTCAGCCCCCCTTTTGTATTTTGCATTTTAAGACAAGGTCTTGCTAAGTTACTAAATTGCCCAGACCGGGCTCTATCTTGTGAACCTCCTGCCTCAGCATCCTGGAGTGCTAGACTGTATGCATGCAGCACCACCGCTGGCTCACTTTCACTTTTGAACATCTCTGGGAGTCAGTTGCCTTCCCTCAGACTGGCTCAGACACAGTCCCCTTAGGACACTTGGGGTGCAGGCTGCTCTCAGGTCAGTGAGGACCTGCTTGCTGCCTCTTGCTTTGGGCAGGGGTGGGCTCCTAAATACCTTGAGCTCCCCAAGGCTATTTCTCTCCTTCTCAGCACCACCCCTTTTCCAGAACATAGAAGGAGGATGAACGGGTGCTTGGGGAAGCTAAGAGAATTCTCCTGTTGTTTGTGGTTTGTTTTTTTTTATTTTGTTTTTGGTACTGGGAATCAAACTCGGGACCTTGTGCTTGCCAGGCAGGCGCTTGTGCCGCTGAGCTATAGCCCCAGCCTGAACTCTCCTGTTGTTGCTCTAGCCCTGGAACCCCTGGGCACCGAAGGTGACAGCACTGACCCCACATTCAGCCTTAAAAGGAAAAGTCATCAGCATTAAAAGCAAAATGTCCAGGAAAAGCGCACAAACCAAAAGAAGAGAGGAATGCTGTTGTTACTGAGAAGACTGCAAGATTGCCACCCTCGTGCGCAGCGGGTACGCCGTATAAAAGCTGACTTTAGGGAGCCACAGAGTATCATTACAGCCCTCTTCTCCATCTTGTATTTCCTTACTGGGTTCACTATATTTCTCTTCTCTCTCATGCCCAATATCCCAGTCCGTACATCTCCTTCCTTTCTTCCAAACCTTCCTCCCTTTTGAAATCCAGGCCAAACACGTACTCACAGGTGTGCAAGCCTCACACACCATTCTGGGAAGAGCACCCCTGCCAGCCTGCATGTCAGACTCCCTGGGGTGCCAGCCCCTGGTCACCCTGAGAGCCTCTGGGAGAGTCCCCCACCACCTCCCCTTCACCTGCCGCGTTTCTCCAGCTCCTTGGAGCTCTGTGACTGGATTGTGAAAGAATTGGCTTCTCTGAAATATTTGGGAGAATTCATTTATTTCACATCAGCAGGAATTATTTATCTAGCCCAGGCTGCCAGAAAATTCTGAGCACCTAGTCATTTGGAGGTCATCGATGGCTGGCCGTGCCCTGTCCATATTTCTCTGGCTGCAGTTAAAGCAGTTCTCGAGCAGCCAGCTGGGTGATATTAACTCCCTATCTTTCTCCTCTGCTAATTTGAGTGTTCAGATGATACATGGCCAGGCACACACGCACACTCCTGACAGCAGTTGCCAGGGAATATTGCTTTTTTGGACTTTGACACCAGCTCCAACTTTGAGAGGAATTTAAGTGATATTTACTGCATAGCAATTTCTTGTTTGGAGCTCTGTTCTTCTGGTTCAGCCTGCTGACAACACACTAGATTTATTCTGGCATCAATGAGCTGTGGAGACTGTGCCTCAGACTTAATTAACTTCATCAGGAGCTTGAGTTGCAGCTTCGGAGCTTGCTGCTCAACACAGATGTCACGGCTGGAACAAATCGTGGCTCTTAGGAGACCCAAATCATACAGATTAACGGGGGGGAAAGTCCCCCTCTCTCTTGCCCAATTTTCCATGTGCCAGCATTAACTCTGACCGCTTTTAGATCAGCAACAACAAAATAAATCTGTCATTACACTGACCCAAGGTGCTAGATGGTTTTGTATATTAAAGTTCATCTTTATGTAATCTCACTTTAGATTTTTAAAAATATTAGTGTTGGGAGATAATTTTTGGTAGGAAACAGATAACTTGCAGAATATTCCCCTACTCTGGTTTTTCATCTTCAGTTTTTCCCTTACTGTTAAAAGTTATGCAAACATTGAAAATACAATTTAGTTCGGTTTCATTTAGGGAGGAAACCACTTGTGTGTGTGGATATGTACACACATTTACACATGTACACCATTACATGTGTACCTGTATGTGTGTGTTTTACAACTTATGCCCTGCGGCACTTTGGGGGGGAACCGCTGAGAGGACCGGTGAGGGATGACCGGGTGACATGAGCCCAGCCGCCGAGAGCACCTTGGCGAGCTGGTTAATGTGCAGAGGCATCTGCGGGCCTGACTCTTGATCCAAAAGTGCTTTATCCTTTTCAGTTTCCAGACCCAAACCCACAGGCAACTAAAGATAGATCACAAATGCTCACTGCGGCACACTCTCACTTTTTACAATTTATTGTGGGCGCTGAGCTGGTTAACAAAGATTTGCCATTTGCTTCTGGCTGATTCCAGGGTTAACATCCTCTGCTTTTCTGCAGTCCTTCATGCACACAGGGTGGAAAAACCTTGCCTGGCTGGGGAATTGTGCCTTAATGTTTTCCCCTTCCTTTACTACTGGAAAACCCCATCTCCCGCTTGGAATGTTCAAAGGACATCAACTCCATAAAGAAATTTTCTGTCTGGCAGATAATTCCATTGCCATAGGTTATTACTACCTTCCAGCCTGCACTGTGCAGATAAATAGGAAACACACAGAACACGTACATCCCTCCCCTTCCTGGGAGAACAGGCTGTGCAGATTGGTGCTTTTCAATTGTCACAGGGGCTGGGGATGTAGAGCCTCAGACCCCGGTGGTTGTCATGACGGCAGCTTCTCCTTGGGCTTGCCCAGTTTTAACTCATTGTTTTGGACAGTCCTGGGGCTCTACTTTCTTCTCAGATTTATTTGTCTTCCTGTGCAGCCCCCATCGTCCTCTGCCCAGCCCCCAACCCACCCAGTGAACCCCAGCAGAGCCACTCATATCCTGGTGACCCAGGGCCACTGTCTGGTTGGTTTAATATCAGCACAGTGTGTTGGTGGGCTATTTCCCATCATGGACACTTCCTCATTTCAGACATTTGCTAACAAATCGAAGTATGGGGACCATATTACATGCCACAATTCTCCATCCCCTAAGCCAATTCATAATTGACTTTTAAATCATTTAGGTGCAAAAACAAATAATAATAGCTCTGCAGTTCAGTAGCTAATAAATTCTAACTCATGAAAACTGAGGGAGAAGGCTTAGGCCATAAAAATTAAATATTTATGTGGATCCTACACCCATGCTGATGTATAAATGCACATACACACACATTTTAAGCATCGCTATTCATTTTTAATTCCTTATGTGATATCCAATAAGGAGAGATTTCTAGCAGAGAAAAAAATGAAAGGAAGATTTATTGCCTCCAAATTAATACAAGAAAACCTCCCTGTAATAGCTATCCTCGCTCCTCCCCTGGTCACGGAGAAAAAAGATAAAAAATCACTGAATTGACATAAAGAACTTAGTGGTCCCTCCGCTGAAGGATGCTCTATAAATACAAAGCATCACTATAATTCATTACTGAACAGAGTCAATTTTTTCATCTGAACCATTTTTCAAACCTCTCTGAGCTTGGGCCCCTCTGATGGGAGCTCTGACGTGGAGCCAAGACACCTCTTCAGACACACAGAGCCATCAATCAGTGGAATGGGAAGACTCCTCAAAGCCAGCCACGGACCTGGCCTGGTCTGCTTCTGCGTTGCCTCCCTGCAGCTAAATTTGGCGACTTACACTGTGTACCCGGATTATGCGCTGCTGTCTCTTCACAACCTGTCTAATCCTGGGGAGGGCCTAGAGACCTTGAGGTTCCTGAGGGGAACTGAGGCTCGGGAGCCCTCCCATTTCTCTTCCCACTTCCCTTTCCAGCCCTGCCTTTCGCTATAGCATAACCAACAAATCTCTACATTGGGAGTTCCCTTCCCAGTCCACCAGTCCTCTTAGACAGAGGCCCTGGCCTGCCCAGCCCTCCAGAAAGAAGGGAGAAGGAGAAAGAAGAAAGGGAAGCTTCTCTTTCTCTTTCCAGGCTGAGAAGGAGGCTACATTCCCAAATGTAGAACCCAAAACAGGAGCTCCTGCTACTGGAAAGGCATAACCGGGTTTGCAAATGAACTTTTGTGAAAAGTTTGGCTGGCCATGGTGGCACACTTATAATCCCACTTCCCTGGAGTCTGAGGCAAGAGGCTCGCCACCAGGTCCAGGCCAGCCGGGGCTATATAGTAGCCTCAAATACATAGTGAGACCCCATCTCAAAAATAAAATTATATTAAAAAGTACAGTAAGCCAGGCGTGGTGGCTCACGCCTGTAATCCCAGCACTCGGGAGGCTGAAGCAGGAGGATTATTGCGAGTTTGAGACCAGCCTGGGCTACAAAGTGAGCTCTAGACCAGCCTGAACTGCATAGCGAGACTTTGTCTCAAAAAGACAAAAAAAAAAAAAGACTCCTGTACCCTAAAACCCAGAAATATGGTTTAATACTTAAAAGGTAAAGTAAAGTTAAATAATTTAAAAGTCTGGCAGGCTAGATTTACACTTGTGTAATTTGTGGGGCTGAGTCCATTTAATAAAAGTAATCCCGATGTGCCCAGTCCAAACCAGGAGCCTACAGGGCGAATGTGCAGGATTAGAGGATGGAGACTCATTTGAGTTCCAGTTCCAAGACCTCATTAAAAGCCCAATCCAGGGAATCAAGAAACACAGAGCAGACGATCGGTACAGAGCCCAGTACCGCATTACTTCCCAGCGCACTCTACTGGCTGTCACAGCCCTGCTGCATTTAACATGCTCACAAGGTTGTCCCAAGCCTGAGTCTGCATTTACCAACCTGACAGTTCTGTTATCCGGACATGAGTTTCTTTTTAAAAACAGTGCACGTACACACACACACACACACACACACACACACACACACACACAACTGGGCCTGAAAAAAAACAAAAGATAAAGTGCTCTGGCAAATGCTCAGAATAATTAGTGCCAGAGTTCACTTGTTTGCTGCTCTGTCAAGGCGGAACAGTACACCGGGCCTCTGGTTCCTGGGCTGACATCCCTACCTCTCCCAAACACCCCAGGAGGGGCCGTGGGTATAGCTCAGTGGTACAAGTGCCTGCCTGACAAGTGCAAGGTCGTGAGTTCGATTTCTGGTACCAAAAAACAAAACATCCCAGGAGATCCAGAGCCTGGTCTGGTTTTTTCCAACCCTTCTTACACTGACTCTTTTTGTGACTTCACTCATTTGCAGGACTTTAAATATCCTGCATTTGCTATCGGCGCCACATCTGTGTCTGCAGCCCCAGCTCCACCCTAAACCCGGCATCAGAGGAAACACCAGGCTCCCTTGGCCGCTGCCACCCTCCCCTATCTCCCTGACCTGATCTGCTCTTTCTGGGGTCACTGCGTTACATTAGGAGGAATTTGATTTCTCAAGTCAAAACTGGAGGAAATATTCATTTTCTAGATGACACATTTATTTTCTAGATGACCTTTTGATTACAGGAATAAAAATATCAATTCCATTAAAATGGAAAATACAGGAACTGTGAAAAAAAATTATCCATGATCCCAGCCACCAAAACGTAATAATTTTGCTATATTTCCTTCCAATGTTTATCTTAATACAAAATTTAAGTTTTTTCATTGGAATTGTATCCTAGTGCTTTTGTTTGCTTGTTGTCTCTTAGAACTACCTATTTTTGACTATTTTGAGGTACTGCTATATGATAATATTTAGTTAGCAACCTCCTTATTGTTAGAAATATAGACTATTGTTGACTTGTTAGTACTATAGTGTTGCACTAAACACCCTTGAACATAGTTAATTCTCTCTCTGATCATTTCTTCCTTTCACTTACCATTACTATTATTACTTTTTGTGGGGCCGGAGGTCAGACCCATGGCCTCATATATATTAGGCAAATGTCCTCCCACTGAGTTACAACCTCAGCCTCCTTCTGATTATTTCTTAATAATAAATGAAGATGTGGAAATATACAGCCAAAGGGAAAAAAATAGTGCTTTAGACTCTTTTAAGCTTAAGGCCAAATTACTTTCCAGAAAGACAATGCCAACTTATACTCAGCAGTTTTTGAGCGAATCTAATTTATTACATTCTCACAATACTGGATATTATCACTAAACCAGTAAACAACAAGATGATGCAACCTATCTAGTAAGCAAAACACAGAATCTAATTTTAAAATCTGCATTTGATTATTGATAATGCTGAACATTTTTCATGCACTGTCTTCAGGACTATTTCTCATTTTATAAATTTGGTGATGAGTTTTGTTTTTACTTTTGGTGTGCTTTCTCATAAGGTGATTTCTAAGAACAAGCTACCTACTTGGGATACTCATCATCTTCCAATCGTATATATTGTATCTTCCTACTTCACCATCTGCCTTTCATTTGGTGTCTTTTGTGGAGGGCCACCTGGCTGACTCTCCTTGAAAGAAGAGCAATTATCTCCATTTTGGCTAAATCTGACTCTATTTCTATGCACTGATATGTACAGAGCTGACTAGGACTTTTGCTTATCCCCTCCATGGGCTTCAAGCAATGCAAATCAGTCCAGCCGAGGTGCTGATATGTAGTCTTTGAAGCAAGACAACAGGTCAGTGTGGCCCTATCCCATACTCCCAAGAAGCATGTATGAGCTGGGCAAGAGGCAGAACCATGCCGCACTCCACAATGTCGGCTGGGATTGAGCCTCAAGATAAGAAACTGTGAGTTCCCAGGGCATAAAAATATTACACATCAGGGCTGAAGTACCAACCCCAAAACATTAGAAACTACCTCAAATTACATTTTGCAGATTACTCTTTCTGCAGATCCTTCCCTTTGCATATTGTCAAGGTGATCTCAGGCCTCTCACCCAGCCCAGCTAGTGCCCTCAAGTATTTGCTGCCACAACTACAGTCACTCACCCCTGAGCCACTCCCCTCTTTACAAATAGAGCCCAAGTTCGGCCCTGGCTGGAGGTGATCCACCATTCTAGCTGGACCGTGGCTCCCCACAACTGCACACATGCCTCAGTGTCTTTATTCTCACCATGGGTTGCCCTGGGAGTGGTAGGTTGGAAGGAACTAACTAGAATTCCAATAACTTTTCATGGGATAATAAATATAAACTTCCCAGACCATGATGATGTCCAGGAAGGGCTCTCAAATAGCCTTTGACACAGATAAATTAAAGTAGTAAATTGTTTATTTTTACTGATAAGGTTAAAAATGTTCATTTTCATATCAAATATATATCCACTGATAGTTTTTTGGGTACTATTTTTAAAGATGTCCTGAAGAAACACAAGCAAAATTCAGGAACTGTTTCAAGTAGCAGCCAAGGTAGGCAGACTTATCTCTATTGAACATGTGTTTGTACGCACACACGCACACACCAGCAAAATTCATCTCACCCATGTAAATGCAGTAATATTGTGGATTTTTGAAGGAGATGGTAACAACAAAGCCAAGACTGCTGTTTTATAGCCATTTTAGGGACAATGTCATTATGCTTCCATTAGAACTTTGTTCTCTTTAAAATTCAGTCTTCCTGCAACTTGTGTATTCATGGTAGTTTTCTTCACAGAAGGAAAATCACAGCAGGCAGATTTTTAGTCTAGTTTATCATTTTATCTATTTTATCATTTATCATTGTGCAAACATCACAGAGGAAACTTACACAACAACATCCCTAGGCAGCATAACCCTGCCCAACCACCGTCTACAAGGGCTGCTATTGGAGATGTCATCAGGTAGCACCAGACCGCATATATTCCTTTTCTTTCCTTTTTTCTTTCTGAATTGGGATTGACTCAGGCCCTCATGCATATTAAACATGCTCTCTGCCACTCAGCTATATCCCCAGCCCTGGATATTCTTGAGTGAGGCTGCTGTTGTGTCCCATCATGCCCCCTCCCACATTCACCTTCCCAGCAGAAGGGGCCCCACAGCTCAGCCTGGAAAGTACAAGCTGAATACTCCCTGGGCATCTGCTGCTGTTGGAAGTCTCCAAGCTTTACACACACAGGCAATGCCCCACATCTTTTTTGATTCCAGGAATCGAGCTCAGGACCTTGCACTTGCCAGACAGGTGCTGTGCCACTGAGCTAAATCCCCAACCCCACCCCTATGGCCTTACAGATCTCTGATGAGGGCTTTTCTAATTCAGACTCTTGTCTGGCCCCTGGCTAGTCCTGTCCCCTGAGATGGCCAGCTGCACCTAGCACCACCATCTCTTCCTCCTAATGCCTGCCACCTCCTCCACTCTGGTGAAAGCAGCTGCAGTCTAGACATCGCTTTGAGGATAAGCATAGTTCTTCCTGACTATCTGCAGACTCCGCATGCTCAGGGGACTATTGAAGAGATGTGAGGACTCATTTCACCTTACACACCCCAGGGATTCACAGGGCTTCTGAACTCACCAACCCCTTTCATCCCCCACAACAGCCTTGAGAAGAAGGCTGTCCCCATTGCAAAGAAATAGGAAGGACCTGGCTGGGCCCAGCTCACGCGGTAGGTGAATTCACGGGTCCTGGGCCTGTTCCGCTGTGGCCTGTACATGCCCATGTCTTCTTTTATCCAAGAGTTGCCCGGTCAGCACACTTGAGCACTTCTGCACAGAGACCCCGCTCCATCTCAAGCCCTCTCCCGGGAAGGGGACTCGCCTCTCTGTATGGCCACTGCATTCCGCTGCATGGGGCTTCACTGGTCACTAGCTTCTGTGTCACAGGGACCCCACATTTGGTGCCCTTTTTGGTAGCACCCTGGGGATCTGAAGGCTGTTCATGGCCTCTCTCCCTTTTAGCTGTCTGTGTCCCTTTTTAGTCTTGCACTTGTCTCTGGGGGGCTCTGCCTGCCCTGTGCAGCACCCACCCCAGCAGATGAGATTAAGCGAAGTGAACCGGAGCACCCCACTGCCTCCTCCCAAGGTGTTTCTCTCCTCAGATTTAGTTTGCAAGATAAATCTGCCTAATTATAGATAGTGTTCCTTTCCCCAGATTTGGTTTGCAAGATAAATCTGCCTAATTATAAATAGATGGAGATACGAATATTCTCACTGCCCTCCTCCTGGCACTTGGTCTGGGGGGGGGGGTTGAGCTGGGGAGGGGGAACCTGTCTCAAACAAGTCACTGCCTGAGCCTTTAAAGTCAGATTTTTATCTCTTTTCCCCTCCACCCACCCACCAGTGCAGTCAACGCATCCTGAGACACCTGCTTGGTGGGGTGGGGGTAGCGGTAGTCAGGGCAGAGGGTGGAGGAGGCTGCTTGCTTGGTGGTGTGTGGGGAGGAAAGCTCTGCTCCTGGCCACAGAATCTAACTGGAGATCAAAGAGATCCTTTCAGATAGCAGTGGCCAGGCAGGAATGAGGAGAGGTATGCCGCAAAAGAAAAGACCCTTAGTGAAAAAGAACAGCCCTACGTCGAAGAGCGGGCTGAGTCCAAGTCTGGGTAGGAAAAGTACAACACAGTGAGGCACCTTGTCCCGCTGAGACCCCGGACACCCTCAGAAACTACTGGATTGTGCTAAAAAGAATTTGGGAGCCAACCCAAGGAGGAGCCCACAGCCAATCACAGAATGCCCTCAGCATCTTTCCCAACAAAAACCCTCCTGTATATTAAAAAATGTAAACATGTTCATGTCTATTGCATTCATTGATCATGGCCTTAAAACGTCACTTTTGGAAGATACCAGGGAACCAAATCTTTGGTTAATTTTTAATTTAAATTCTTACTGAAAAGATCCCTTTTTATTATAAAATTATGAAACATACACAGAAGTAGCAGAACAATAGAATGAACCCCCATGCGCCTGTCACTCAGCATCAGTAACAATCAGCTCATGGCTGCTCTTGTTCTGCTGTGCCCACAGCCAACACCCTCAGCCCGGGATCATTATGCACCAAGTCACAGCACCATGTCATTGTATCTGTAAATAACAAATTATTATTAGGGAAAGAAAGGAATCTAGCCTGTATTCTGGGTATTATTCAGGGTAACCAAATAGTTCGTGGGCTGAAGTTTCTCTCTATAGAAATATTCCAGTGAATAAATGAAAAAAGAGATCACTCCTAATGAAATAGTGACTGCAGGCATGATTGTCAGTGGCTCTTGGCGTCATCAAAAGAGAGAGTATATGACCTCCTGAGCCTGCGAGAAAGTGCGCGAGGCACCCTCAAGTATTCTTGCTACAGCTTCAGACCTGAGTTCCTACTCCAGGTCCAACCGCCAGAGTATAAAAAAATGCAAGAGGCAGAGGAATGCGTTCAATGGCACAGCAGGGATGTGATAAGTGAAATCCAGACTGTGGGAAACTATGGGACAAACAACTTAAACTTCCTCAACCTACAGGGTTTAAGGAAATAAAGGGAGAGGTAAAGGACTGGGGGAGGGGGAGGAAACCACAGATGAAAGAGACAAATGAAGCCAGCTGGATCGCACAGACTGTACAGTAAAAAAGAGAGAAAAGAGCGAGACAGTTGGAGAAATTAAACACGAATTAGGTACTTGATATTAAGAAAGTAGTTTACGTTGTATAGGTGGGATAATGGTATGGTGGTTAGATTTTAATAAAAGAATCCTTACTTTTTAGAAAAGCATACTAAAATATATACCTGTGGACTGTTATGTTTTTCTTCTCCTTTATATATTTTTGAAACAGAAAGAGTTCCCCTGGAAAATCATTCCTATTTCATCCTTCAGGAGATAGAGGTGGTTGGAGTTAAATGCCACTGGAGATGCCAGCATTTGCGTTGAAATAATGCTTTTCCTGGGCAGCTGGCACCCTCTCCAAGACCCTGGGTGGGCTCTGATTCTCAGGGTTCTCTTCTACCACCCCCTGAGCGACCAGGCCCAGGGCTCTTTAAACCCTAGGGGGCAAATGGATCAGTGAATCCTTCCAAACAGCCCAGGCTCTGTGTAGCAGGACTTAGCTGTGTGCATAACCACTTAGTTGTCTTCCTTTACCTGTAGAATGGGGGCAGTGATACTTGACTCATGGGGATGTTGTGCAGATAGAAATGGCATACTACATATGAGTCCACTCCATAGTCACAGGGTAACTCACGATAATAATGATGATGGCTGTAACTAACATATATTGAAAGCTATTTCTGGGTGTAATTCTAAGAAGCTTTATACATAATCTCACTGAATTCTCACAAATCTCCAGGCGAGTGTGCCAATTGTCCTCGTCTCACAAACCCAGGAGCTTAGTTAGGTACAATGTGTCCAGGCTGCAGTCTGGGTTTCAGAATTTGCTCCTGTTGCGCTGACGTGGAAGAGGCCCTTTGCCATGTTATAGTAATTTGGGGAACAGCTGGAAGCATCTCAGGCTGGAGGTATCTTTGCATGGAGGCATTTTGGTCCCCAAGGGTCTCCGTTAAAGTGGAAAGTACCCTGAGAAGGGTGACATGTTAGCTTCTGCCCCAGGAATGCCTTACTGGGAAGTTGTGTTGCAGGTTACTTCCCTCCTCCATCAGGATCCCTACAGCAAACAGGGATGGTAAAGCCAGGAGACAACAAAAGGAAGGAAGGCATAGAGCACAGAGGCCATGACTCTGACAGTTTCACCCGGAGCCTGCCCCTGCCCCGGCCGCAGGTGGCAGTGCCAGACGTAAGGCCATCCACGTCACCTCACTTCTCCCCACACAGCCCTGGCATGAGAGCAGACCTTTTGGATGTGGGGTTCCAATGTTTTCCCAGAAGGTCCCTTCCTCACTGACAACCTCTAACTCACTCAGACCCTTATGGCTCTTGTGACTTCTGATGACCTCTTGGGACATCATGGCACAGAACTTGGGAGCTATCTGGAGGGCTGCCGGCCCTGCCACCGGCCTCATTCTCCCCTCCTGTCCTGATGACTAGGCTGGCTGGGCACTGGTCCCCACCAGGATGAGAGTTCTTAGCCCGGCCATGCTCAGGCCGCTGGTTGCCCTTCTCTTCCTACAGGCTGCTCTGTGCAGGACCAGGCAAAGAAATGAAAGCCTGTCCGGGCTGTGGAGCCACCGAGACCAAGAGATGTAGAGACAGCACTGTGCTCATTGTGGCCCATCCAGCTACACTGATGGGCATCTAGGGCCCAGAACACACTGGGCAGAGGCTGCTTCAGCTTCTGTGGTTGTGCATTTGTGTGCAGCCACCTAGTCAAAGAGACATAGAAGGACCAGGCTTGCCCAAGGGACCAGTGTGGTGAAGGACAGCCGAGATCAGGATGTTAAGTCTGGAAAAGGCTTGGGGATTTCAAAGATGCTTTGATATTTGAAAGGCAGCCCCAGGACAAAGAGAGAGGAAGTGTACGTGCAGCAGGGGAGCCTTCAAGGGATGAATCAGGACCAGTGGAATAGAGTCCAGATGTGTGGAAGAGTTCCTCACTCAGATCTGGCTGGAAGAGAGGAATCACAGGCAGAGATACAGGCTCTGCAGTTAGAGTATCTGACTCTAGATCCCACCTCTATGCCTCTGATGCTGTATTTGTGAAAGCAGAATTAAAAGATAGCACTTTCTCAAAGGGTTCTGTGAGGAGTGAATGAGTTAATATATGGAAAATGCTTTGAATGGCCAGGTTCATGTCCAGCAATCAGTAGATGTTAGCTAAATGTAATATTCACAACTTCTATGGTTTGGCAAATGAAAGCAGCGAGATCCAAACTACATATGGTGTGATTTTGCTTTTGCTTTTACCTATTCATTAATTTTTGAGATAGGGTCTCCTTATGTCCCCCGGGCTAAGCTTGAACTCCTGGGGTCAAGTGATGCTCCTACTTTACCATCCACGCAGCTGGGACTACAGGCAGACCACTGTGTCTGGCTTTTCCAATTTTGTTTTTCAAATGAATATTATTTGGATGAATACTAAAGGAAAATATCCCCAAATATCACCAGTGGTGATTTCTGGAGAATAGTATTATGAATGATTTAAATTTTTACCATTTTAATATTGTATATTTTTTAGATGCACATGTTACTTCATATGTAGAAAAAATTTTAATGTCATCTCTTTTAAAAATATAAAGTGTACCTAAAAACCGTGATATTATAGTTCCTCGTGTTTAAACTACCCTGTCGCTAAAAAATTTAAATCCATATGGCTAATGGGTGGTTGGGTTACTTATACTATTTAATCCCAACCGCATAAAGAAACTATTGCATGAGCTGGGTGTGGTGTAGCAAGACTGACCCCAGCTATTTGGGAGGCTGAGGCAGGATGATCACAAGTTCACGTGCAGCCTGGACAAGTAAGTGAGGCCATGTTGCCAAAAATAAAAAGGGCTGGGAGTGTAGGTCAGTGTGAGGTCCCAGGTTCAATTCAATCCCTAGTACTTCAATAAACCAAAACCAAAAACTTGTGCATAAAACTAAAGCCTGGGATGAAATGGGTGACTCTGGTAGCAGTGATTATTCTGGGAAAATGGATGAAGGATTGAGTTAGTCTGATTCTGTATTCTTTTCTGTACTTCTAGAATGTTCTAAAGTAAGTACCCATAAAAATGGGAGGTAGGGTAGGGTTAACTAGAATGAAAACTATAAAGAAAAGAAGGTCAATCTAGATTAGTTCAAGGAGCCCCAGAGAATGGCCAATCTAGGGTCCCTGCCCATGATTCTGTGACCACACAAAGGTTATGTGATGTGACACTTCTGCCTCGATCAGCTGCACACTATGGCCCAATAGTGGTCTTACCTCCCCCTGTTCAAAAACCACCCAGGGTGGAGAGGGTCAGATTTGCTTTCGCATCACCCTGAAAACCTCCCCACTCCCTGCCATGTGGCTGCAGGTTCTCACACTCTGGTCAGCCCATTTTCCACTCATGTCTGCTGTGCACATCCCTCCCATCCAGCCACATCCACTTCTCTGGGGGCTCTCCAACCCCTGCCCGCTCCACGCCAGGACTGCTGCCGACCCCGCACCTGGGATTCCCCTCCTTCCTATCCTTGTTCTACCTATGGCCAAGGTTGTCCCTCCTCTCCAGAGTACAAGCACCTCTTGCTAATGCCACTTCTTCACTGCCACTGAATAAGTCAGTACAGCCACTTCTGTACTGTTCGAGATGCTGAATCTCGCCTTTCCCATTCAGGCCAGCTTCCTGACCGCGGGGCCACATGCTCAATCCTTCTCTCGTCGCCTATTCTCCAAACCAAAACACCTTGCTCAGTGCCAAGGCTACACTCAGAAAATCCCAGGACAGCACCGGCCAGCTTGCAACTGCTCCTTGGCCACTGCACATGATCTGACATCCAGCTGCAAGGTGAGCTCAGGCCAAGAACCCATCAGGCAAAGGCTCACTGGACCTGGGCTATGGAAAAGTGCGCACTGAAGGCAATTTGCCAGGGCAGGCCTGCACTCCCTGCACAGTCCCACCATGGAGGGGAGCCAACCATGCTTCCCTCTCCTATGAGCAGTTGGTGTTTGTTTCAGAGCTCCTCAGCCCAAGCCACATGGAGAACTGGATAGGAGGCAGCTTGCAAAGTGGACTAAATCCAAGTAGGCCAGGTCCGTTCAGCTAGGAAAAAAATGGAGCTGAGCCCACACTGGTCCTTAGTATACAAAAGAAACCCCAGGACTTCCAGGAAGATGGTGACCGGGTAGGCAGCAGAGAGAGAACCTCCCAGAGGATTACCACCCAAACAATGAAATATAGCAATATGAAGACAGAAATAAGGACTTCCGGGAAGAAGACGACCAGCCAAGAGAGCGAGTGCGGAGGGAAGAATGGCTTCAGCTCCTGAACCCAACAGAGAATGCGCTACTGGGACAAACTGCGCCAAACCGGGCAGCGCTCCGGGATCCCGCTCAGAACCCCACCCCCACAGCCAGCGCTGCGTGAACTGGAGCAACAGCGACCGGCCGGCGGGATTTCTGAGTCGGGGAAAATCTCCATCCAGGGAAAAACATCTGAACAGCACTCCTGTCTGCACAATCACAGGGTGAGTTAAGTGCGTGCTCTAACCAGTTTTTCATGAATCGGGAAGAAGCTCAGCCCAGTGAGAGACATCAAAGCAGCTTTAAGGACTGCAGGATCTCCCGGGTGGGAAGACCTACTTAGGCGCCCCAACGGGTTTTGTGAGGGGGGAAGGAGCTCCACCCAGGGAGGAACACCTGAGTGGCCTATCTGCAAGAATCCTGGGGTGGCAAGCTGTTTATTCGCCCCGGCCAGGTCTTGGGGTAGGGAGTAGAAGCGGAAATCTCAGCAGACAGCTTAAGGGACATTCTCCC